>JALMGF010000523.1:0-122500 GCA_023333645.1 Sceloporus occidentalis | reverse complement strand
TTTTTATTTTGAATTTTCCAAAATCCACAAAACAAAACGGTGTCCGCTCTTCTCCAAGTCGGAGTTTCCGGGTTTTTTTTTGCGGCAAAAAAGCGAACGGGTGCCATTTAGCATAGCCGGGGGAGGAAAAAACGTGCATCTTATCAGCGCCTGTTTATGTAGATCGCCCCCCGTTTCGGGAATCGCAAACAACAAAAGCAAGTGTCCGATACAGCGTGCCAAACATAGCGTTATAGCGGCCATAAAACCTTGCGGGGTTAAAATTTGCGGAGAACCGAATTGCATATTAATGAATGCATGGATTAACCCTTTCCCCGTTGTAACGGGTCAGTAGGGCAACGTTTTAAGTTGTCATGGTTGTTCCGACGGGCAAAAGGTTAACAGAAGTCGTAGCGAAAGCCATAAGCTTAATAATCGGTCCCGAGCTTATAATCGGTCAGAAGAAAGAAATTCACTTTTTTTTTGTCTTTAAACTGCCTGAAATTCCAGGAATAAAAAAAAAAGTTCTACAGCACCTGCCGCAAGTATTACAGACCGAAGAAACCAAGCCCCCTGCCGATTGGGCCAACGATGCCCCCCTCTGCCGAAATGACAGTTTTTTTAATATATATATATATATATATATATATATATATATAAAATTCATCCATTAGCCAGCAGAAAAACCTCATCTTCCCGCTCACAGGTGCATGGAACCCTTTACAAAAAAAAAAAAAGGTTTTTATTTCTTTTTCAATTCAAAGACAACAAAGGTTCTTGTACGGTAAATAATGTATTTAGCATGAAGCATGAATTATTTTCATATAAATATAGAAACTAGAGAAAAAAAAAAGGCAATGCCTCTAATTTTTAGGCCGACGGCCTCGACTTTTTTTTTTTTGGCTTTATTTTATTTTTTCTTTCTTTTTTGGAAGCAGGTTCTTAAGGTCTAACCTTCTTCAGGGACAAACAGATGACTGTTGGTGAACTTTCTCTGCAATATTATGATAATTACAATTGTCATTCTGTGGTAGGGCTTGGATGGTGTATCGATACTGCCTTTGCCTGCACATTCAAACCCTTCCCCCTACTGTAATTCTCTGTTTATATAAAAAAAAAAGTACGTCTTTTTCTCATTTACGTGTATCTGCCTAACATGATGCAATAATACGTCGACAGGCTGATTAGTGAGTGTGTTGGTGAAAGTCGTGGCGGAGAGTCTCGCCGAGAGATCCGCGATCAGAGCGCGACAGACGCGTTGTATCCGCTGCAAACCGCTCGGCGCTTCATGTCATGTGTGTCTGACGTGGAGCTTGAGCTTCCCTTTCGCGTGAAGGACTGCAGCTTTCCTGTAGCGCGTATCAGCGTCTTGCACCCGCCGCACGTTAGGCGTAATCAGAGTACACAGGTTACCCGGCAAAAAAGAAATACAGTCTTCCCGCAGTCAATCGGTCCGATGAAAAGTTGTCACTCGGCGGCTCGAGTGATTTCAGCCAATGAGCTGTCCGGGATCCCATCCGACACTACTGGTTGGTTGAATGGTATTTAACCCTTATGTTCACTGACCTTTTCTGCAAATTTTCTCTACTCCAAAACTGCCTATAGGCCAACCCCCCTCGTTAACGCCTCGCTTCGTAACGACCTCTTCAGTGTATTCATCGCACAGCTGCCACACGGAGTTGGGATCACGTGGATCCCGAGGGTTGGCGCGTTTCGCACATGTTCGCCCAAACTTAGCCTGCAGTATTCAGCCCCCCTGCAAACGACCCCCCTGCAAGCGACCCTGCGCCCGTCTCGTCCTGTTCACTGCCATTTAAACACAGGGAGTCACATTTTACATGTCGCCTGTTATGTGTAACGCATCGGGGCTGCGCCGTCTCTCTGCATCGAACCCGTTATGTCGACGTACTGGAGATTTTTCAATGAAAACGGTGCTTTTTAATATCTTGGATAGAGGTTTGAAAAATCGCTTGGTTAGTGATAAAAGCCACAGTTACTCTACAAGGTGCTGAACGCGTCAGAATCTCAGACAGAGACAAACGCGTCGTACTCACTTATTCGCTGGCACATTCCTTGTCTGTTCTCCCTCTGCGCTGCGCGTCTCTTTTTTCTCCCAACATTCTCTCTCTCTCTCTTGGTGTCTCGGCGAGTAACAGTTAACCTTAACCTTCAGCTTCATCATGCTACACTGCCCTGCAGCATTTAAAGGGTGCTTATAAAAAATAAAACACTGATTTTTTAGGGATTCCTCGATAAACCCTTTGAGTGCCGGAGCGGTAGCCGCTCTCTCTCCCTTCCGACCCTCGTTGGGACCGCCCCTGTGACTCTGGGCCTGACGGGTTAAGTTCCTCCGCGGTAATAAATTAACAGGGATTTGTGTTCAAAATATTGAAAGTATAAACGACTCACTGCCGGTATCGCACGTTTTTGGCAGCGCTCGATTTCAGAAATATGTAATAACTCATTCTAATAACGCAGCGTTTAAAGATCTGCCCGGGTGGCATCGACATGCGCAGCGTCCCGCTTCTCTGGCGGTCTCTCTGACCGTCCTGTGACTCCTGCCACCAGTGGTGTATTGTTTGGGGGGTCCCTGTGCTGGGTCCCACCCTGAGTATTGCCCCCCCTTCTTCCCGTTGAGGTCTTATCCCGACGGTCCATCTCAGGAGGTCCAGCAGCAGAAGAGACAATACGCCGGCCGGCTGAGTGCAGACCTCGATGGGCCAGTTACAAGGCTACCAGTGGCCCATTGAGTGACCCTGGGGAGCCCGATTGCCCCAATAGCGAGATCCGCCCCCGTTAAGGCAGCACAGGTCGATCCAGGCCAGATTAAGCCATTTCGACTTCATGCAACCACACTCACTAATTCAAGTTTGTCCAGAAAAAAAAAATGTTGGGGAGGAAAAAAAATTGTGTGTATGTGTGTATGGAAAAAGCATTTTAAACTCGTAGATCGTTTTATTTTATGGATTCTGTAACATTTCTAAAATATTTTTATTTTGCTGAAAAAAAAGTGATAAAGCAATCAAAAAAAAAAAATCAAAAAAAAAGACTGGCCTGCTTAACCCGTTCACTGCCGAAGGGACCGGAATTGTATCGCAGCTGTTGCTGTTAGCCGTAAAGGGTTTTACAGGGTCCCCTATTTCAGGGGGTGAGGGCGACGGGTCGGCTGCAGCACATCGTGCTGGGGTTTGCTTCGTCTCCCACCTGCCAGTGAAAGGGTTAACTCAATGTATGACCCGAATTGGCCACTAAGCAGAACACTTTGAGTGTTTTGGGGTGAAAAAAGACAGAACTGCCACTTTATTTTGACTCTTTGCTTGTCACGTGCAGCTGCCGATACCCTTAATCCAGAGCAGAGGTTAGCAACTGCATCCCCCTCCGCCAGCCGATGGATTGGGTCTGAGGAATTCCCAGCACCCTCAGCCACAGAGGTTGTCTGAGAGTACTGGGAGTTGCAGCCCAGCAGGAGCCACAGTTGCCCCGCAATAGTTTAGAGAAAGTCCTGTTTCCGCGGACGGCAGGCGGACGGCGATGAGTCGTCAGCAGATACGAAACGGAAAAAATAATAAATGTTGATTTTTGATGCATTTTTCTGCATTTTCACATTTTCTTGATGTTTAATCATTTTGCCAAAGAAAATATTTCATCAATTATTGTAAATAACACTTTCCCAAAATCTCCCATAACGTTTCTGTGATGTATTGTCTTCCAGTTGCAATAAAAATTACCGAGTTGCATCATTTGGCGTTCGTGTTCTGGTTATTGAGATGGGATTTGTGTAAAAAACAAAACAAAAAAAAATGGCGGCCCCCCATTGGCCCACGTGTGGGATCCGCTGCGCTGCCGGACACGTGTAAGGAGATCCCGAAAGCCACTTGTCCAAATGCAACAGCCACGCGTATGGCTCTACCTCTCATTAGATCCGGACACCAAAGTATTTTAAGGAGCCCCAAACCTCCCAACGTGTCGCCGCCAGAGAGGGACACTTATTTTTAGGAGGAGTGGTTAGAGGCATGGATGGGGCGGGGCTATTTGTAAACACGGGTGAGGCATTTAGAAGAACCACCCCGCGATACCCTCATACTCTGAGTTGCTAGAAAAAAAAAAAAGGGCATCAGGAAGAAAGATGGCCATCACGGGAGGAAAAAGAGCCATCGGGGGAGGAAAGAGGGCCATCAAGGGAGGAAAGAAGGGCACGGGAGTTAGGGGGACCAGATAGGGACTGACGAAACAGACACTTGGGAGGAATGCCTTTTGGGTAGAAAATTGGTAAAAAAAATTGGTAGTAAAGCTATATTTGGTTGAGGAATGGAAAACTTACCCGATTTTCGTGAAACATCTGCGGGTCGGTGTTGGCTCTTGTTGTGTAACGATGTAACACAGATTGGCATCCGGGATGGTTTGTAAACTTCATTTCTCATCCAGTTTTCGGGATTTGGATAAAAGAAGACTTTTTCTGGATGCTGCTCAGCTCCATGACGCGCAATCTGGTGTAATAAGGACTGAAAATGCCTCCGCAAAGAGAACCCCGGAAAAGGGCAAGTAATCATGACTACAAGTGACCCAAGATGGAAGAAAATCTGCAGGATTTCTTCCTATTTATTTGTCCAATCCCTACTCCATAGAAAAAACATTTTCGACACCTTTAATTACCGCTCTAGCCCAGGCCAAACAAGCTAAGGGGTTAAACATACCTTTGTTCGCAGCTTATGGTGATGCGCGCTCGTTGGGGACTCTATGAATATTCATTGGGACTCCCAGGCTGATTTAAATGCTCGTCTCGTACCCACATCGAGACGTCATAAATTTCATGTGCGGTAAAAAGAGGCATAAGAGCGGGTAAAAGCCGAGTGACAGAGCCAGACATGGAGAGAGCCGGACTCTCGGGGAATTAAGTGGCCACTTCTCACGTCTCTATTCAAACCCAGCTAATAAATTCTCTTAATGGCCGACGGATGAACCTCTACGTGACCACCAAAAAAATTGCGACTTTTCAATCCCTTGAAAGCTCTTTGTGAATCTTAATCAAAAGGGAATATAGATACATCGAGACGTCCGTCTGTCCCGCCATAGATCAAGAGATGGACATGAATCAGACGTTGTATCCGTCCTCACCTTATAGGACCTTGTAGGCATCCGGTTATGAACTGGGCTCCTCTGCTGCCCTCGTGCCGAGGAGAGAGTCCCTCTCTGACGTTACCGTGTGAAAGTAAAGCGGCATCACTGATGTTTTGGGACAAGGATGGCACAGGCAGGCTGTTTGGGGGCAATTTTTTCTTACCCCAGATACCGCATAGAATCGCTGCTCTGTCTCGATGCCAACGTCTAAAGGTTTTTTTGTTTTTATCTATCCAGGTTTTAATTGAAAACCTGTCGTCCCCAGATAAAGCCGCCGATCCCTGAGGAAGACCTTTGAGGGCAGAAACGTTGGATACTTTTTTAGTTTGCATGGAATTATCTGGTTGTAATTCTGGGGCTCCCTATCCGATCTCCCCATTTATATTGCACCTCGTCTATTATTTTTATTAGATGTTTGATTTTATTCCTGGCACCACCAGCCGCCCGTCGGTGCGGTGAGCCTGTATTCGCCCAGCTGGGCTTATCATTTTCAACAGATTGCTAATGAAACAATACCCCCCAAATAATTCCCTAACCGGCCGCCTCTCTCTACCGGTAAGCGTTTCCATCAGGTATCCAGTGAGATTCCAGGCTGCCACTTAAACTTTTGCCGCCCCAAAGAGCCTAAATGGCGAGGGCCGCGCTTCACAGAGAAACGGCGGCATCAGACGGCGGAGGCATTGAGTGATCTGTTTAGATTTTCTCTTCCCCCGCGTGCCGGCACAGGGTTTGCCGCATCAATCAGCGCTGGGATTGCAGCAGCCGTCTGGAAATGGGGAATATCGCGAGTTGGTTTAAAAATCATTTGGAAACCTGGAAAATGAGAAATGTAACCCATTTCTTCGCGGAGACAGCAGACGGGTGTCTGGGAAGAAAGCTCTTTATAAGTAATACAAAAGGCTGTCGGTCATTCTTTGCTGCCGTCCTCGCTCTGTGAGTTGATGGGGGGTGGCTGGGGGGTAATTATCACAGCTGGAAACATTTAAATAGGCTGATTCTTACCAAATATTAACCCTTTAATAGACAATCATACAGGCCCTGTTGTAGTGACTCGTTAACTGTCTTTATGGAAACAGTGACTGGTCAGGAGGTAAAGATATTCTGAATAAAGTCACCTGTGTTCAAGCAGGGATTTTAAGATGTGATATAGCAGTGAGAAAAGCACTAATCAGGATGCCCAAATATCATTAAATTGGAGGAGAATATGAAGGAGTCGGCGCCAGACTCCAGAATCTGCCCCATTCACCCCGAGACTGGAGTAAAAACCCTGAGAGTCTGCCCCTTACACCCGAGACTGGGGTAAAAACCCTGAGAATCTGCCCATTCAGCTGCAGAGCTATATCCTAAGAGTTCCTTGATTGGTAATTACCCTGGTGTGGAAGAGGACCAGAGGTCAGCCTGAAAGCCAAACAAAATGTCTCTGTGAGTAAGGATGAGCCATGACCTGGGGCAGGGATCTGGGGGCCGGTCTGTACGCTCTCTCAGGCAGTGGGTCTGATGTATTTAGTACAATGTTATTCTAGCCAAAGCCTTAACTCTGCGACTCAGCTGGAGGGCGACTGAAACCGTTTCTTCCGGACGCAGAACCATAAATTTCATCCAACAAAGACCAACAATAGCATAAAACAAACAACACAAAAGCTTCTAATAGAGAAGAAGTAATGAGTCCCCCGTCTGAGGAGCTCGTCCTTCAGCAACAAACGGTTTGAGATAAACGCTAAACCCATCACCGGTCGGCTCACCGCAGACCCCAAATCTCAGGTGCTGCCCCTGACTCGCATTCTGACTTTCCTCAGTGTTAGAGAACGGGTGTTTTAGGGCATAAGCCGGGCTGTTTGATGAGATCACATTACGTTTTTTTGTTGTTTTTTTATCACTTTGTCTCGCGGAGATGAATTACCTGCAAAGTATTCTAATTCATGGAAATGCAACAGGTGCAACCTGCGAACTATCATCATTTATCATGAGACCTCACAGAGCCCCACGAGACCTCACACAGCACCCCATACAGAGCGTCACGAGGCCTCACAGAGCACCCCATACAGAGCACCACGAGACCTCACGGAGCCCCACATACAGGGTATCACATGACCTTGTTAAGCACCGTGTACGGGCATCACATAAAGGAAATAGAAGGCCGTTTGCCTAGTAGGGTGACCATATTTTATTCCTTCAGGGACACACTATGAAGCGCATGACATCACACACACACACAGGTGTATATATATTATATTATATATTATATTATAATATATACACCTGTGTGTGTGTGTGATGTCATGCGCTTCATAGTGTGTCTCTGAATGGCAGGAATAAAATATGGTCACCCCATGCGTTAGACATGCATTTTTAACTACATAATACGTACTTATCCCTCTAAGTAAAGACCTTGATTGAAATATGATTTCAAAATAACAGCTGAACTGGCAGTTAGCCCCTGCTGCCGAGATAGATATAGATATATAGATATATATATATATATATATATATATATATACCATATTGGCTCGAATATAGGCCGCACTTTTTCCCCCCACTTTAAGTCTTTAAAGTGGGGGTGCGGCCTATATTCGGGGTCTAGCGCCCGACGCCCGGGACATGCAGTTCCGGGCGCCGGGCAGGCAGCAGGCTTAGGATACAGATCCCCCGCAGCAGTGCAGGGGACCCGTATCCTACTCTCCGATACGCTTAGACAGCCTCCCCTGCCAGCACTTTCCACGGGGGGGGGGTGCCGGCACGGGAGGTTGTCTAAGCCCATCGTGCGGATGGTCACCGGCTGCGGAGGTTGTTTACCCGCATGGCCGCAGCCGGTGACCGTCCGCACGATGTGTTTTACCTCTGCCCCAAGACTTACCAGAGGAGACTCCCGGGTGTCTTGCGGGGCCGGCGGGGGACATCTACGCAATACGCGTATACAACTTCCGGTGCCGGCGCATCAGCTGAGTGCCGGGACCGGAAGTTGTATAAGCGTATTGCATAGATGTCCCCCGCCGGCCCAGCAAGACACCCGGGAGTCTGCTCTGGTAAGTCGGGGGGGGGCAGAGTGGCAGCATATCTCGGGGGGGGGGAGGACAGTGGCAGCATATCTCGGGGCGGGGGAGGAGGACAGTGGCAGCATATCTCGGGGGGGGAGACAGAGTGGCAGCATATCTCGGGGGGGGAGAGACAGAGTGGCAGCATATCTCGGGGGGGAGGACAGTGGCAGCATATCTCGGGGGGGAGGACAGTGGCAGCATATCTCGGGGGGGAGGACAGTGGCAGCATATCTCGGGGGGGGAGACAGAGTGGCAGCATGTTTTTTTGGTGCTTTTTTAAAGAAAAAAACTTTTTCTTTAAAAAAGCACCAAACTTTTAGGGTACGGCCTATATACGGGGGCGGCCTATATCCGAGCCAATACGGTATATATATATATATATTATATATATATATATATATATATATATATATATACACACATACATATTACACCCTGCTGCCGATATATATATATATATATATATTAGACCCTGCCGCCGATGTATATTAATATTAGCCCCTGCCGTCAACATATATATATATATAAATATTAGAACCTGCTGCCAATACATTTTATATTGAAAAACTTGGACCCTACGCAAGCATTTCCCTGGGCCCCGGTCCACGCTCCCTAGCATGCAATCACTCCCTCCACTACCACACCAAAAAAATAAAATAAAAAAAATTGCCACACTGAATCAGAATCAGACATACAAATCCTGTATTTGCAGCTATACATAAATAAGGTATGGAAACATAGCATTGCAGGCATAGATCAGCAGAATAAACACACAAACCCAGCATTGCAGGTATAGATCAACTGTAATTCACATAAAAACTCACCATTAAACCTAAATTACAGGCACAGATCACAGGTCGCACGCCTCAAACGTCAGCCCTGGCGCCCACATAGAACCTGACCAGCACCCAGATAAAAAAAACACCGGACTTGCCATCTTTGTCCCCGAACTACCCGGCCTGTGCCATCTTTCCACAAATAAATTATACATCTATGATACACACAAACATTTTTACTCACATAATTTATTCACACAATCATTTACTCTCTCACTCATTCAAACAAATCATTTACAAATTCATTAATTCATTCTCACTCATTCAGACACATTAATTATCTCACTCACTCTTTATTTTAATATTCTTACCACCCCCTCTTCTCACTATCTACCCCTCTCCCCCCCTTTGAAGTTTACTTACCTTGCAGACGTCCTGCGGTGGGAGCGGGAGGCCTCTGCCGCGGCGTACGCTGTTTCACTGCCGAGCGCCGGCATATGACGTCATCTTACGGCGCTCAGCATGAAACACCGGCACCGCGACCGAGGCCATCATGGTAGGTGTAGGAGAGATAATAAACTACCCGGAACCTTCCCTCTACTGGGGAGAAAGAACCAATAATAGATGGGAATAATCCAGGGGGAGTTGTTGAGTTTAGTGCCGGCAGAAGCCCCCAGAATAAAACGCTGAGTATAAGGACGATCGGCGGGGCCTATCGCGAGTCTTTAGAACGATACAAAGTAACCAATTCCGGATCCATGTAACTAAACGCTACGTGTGGCCCCTGGTTGGAGAGCCCTGTAACCTGAGCGTTTGGCAGCATATCATGTGCTCTGTGCTGAGGTTAATGAAAAATTCCGAAAACTTTCCTTTTTTTTAACGTTTAACAAGAAAGTTTGCAGTGAAAAAAACTCAATCCGTAAGGGCAGGAAGGGAGTCACGCTGCGCCTGGCATACGGGGAGTGATTCGGGGGCGCCACCTGCTGGTGAGAGGGATTACTGCGCCTGGCATACGGGGAGAGTGATTCGGGGGCGCCACCTGCTGGTGAGAGGGATTACTGCAGCCTCCAACAGGTTGATACTTTGTAAACTCAGCTGTTATTATTAGCCTTTAACCCACTGAGTGCCAGAAATGAGTTTCACAACAGCCTGGGCTGGTGTTCCAGTGTAGGGCCTTGTATTATTTAAATAACTGAACCCAAGCATGGTGCCGCAAAGTGGAGCTTGTTAGTAGCTGTTATCTAAAGGGAGAGGAGTCAGGGAGAAGGGGGCAATTGGACAGCAAGTGAGAAATTCAAACGTTCTGGTGGGGCTCAAGAGTAAAAAGGTTTCAGAGGTAGGCATCTGGTTTGAGATGGAGCCTTCACTACCCCTCCATTCTTTAGCACAACCTCCAAGGTTAGTATCCCATTACAATGCGCCCCCGGGTGTTAATTTTACTTTGCCCCTTTTGGTGGCTAGGTATTCTTTTTCTCCCGCCGGTAAAGCCAGAGCTTTCGTTATTAACCACACAACAGAAGCCGTGACAGAAGCTTTAATGATGAGACAGATTTACATCTGGATCAAGCAGCACCTTGTTATTTGGAGGAGACCACTCTGGATTTCAGGGTGCACACAACGCCATCGCGGGGTCTTAGGGTTCCTGTATCCATGATGCCGAAGGACTGGCCGGGGACGAGTTCAAACTCAAAGCGCTGAATAAGTTTGCTCAGGACGACCTTAGCCTCCAGCTGCCCAGAGAAGCGAGGAGAAAAAGAGAAGCCGGTGAGCCCTGATGCCAAATCACCAAATACTCAAACTGCATTTTTACCAAATACCAACTCCTGCCCATTTTCTTCATGAAAACTTAAATCACATGATGTATAGAATATGGAAGTTACGTGGAGAACTCGTCCTCATGTAGGGCTGAGTTCCACAAGTAGGATGAGGCTGGGATCAGGTGACATTTTTAGGGCGTTAAGAAATCGTGAGAAATACTTCACCTGGGAGAACACTTGCCCCAGACAGGAACGCGGACCCAACGCAAACGGGAAGTAGCAGTAATACGGTCTGAAAAAGAGCAGATCGACCAACTAACACCGAGCGTCATGTGACAGCAGAAAGCGCTTCTGATCAGACAGACGGACAGACGGACACGGGCTTTAAACACACAGAACTCACTTTTCGGCTGATGGATGAAATCTTTCTGGGTCAAACTTGAATGGATCTGGAAAGAATTTAGCCATCCTCCCCATGACGTAGGTACTAAACTGCACGGAAACACATCATATTCCAGTTACCCCAAAACTGAAACCAAGCTTAGGGGACCCCTTAATATCCCTTATGGGAAACATGGCCTTATACCCATTTCATGATTACCAACCACAGTATGGCCGATCCCATTACATCCACACATTTTCACTTTCAGTGCAGATACGGGCAGCAGAGACTGCTGATCATAAAACGTATGGCTCAGGGCCAGATCCAGAACCTAATATCAGGAGGGGCACTCACAATAACACACACGCTAACACACACACAAACACACACACACACCAAGGCACTCAGCACTAACACAGATGTACACACACACACGCTAACACACTCCCAGACACTCACACACACACCAAGGCACTCAGCACTAACACAGATGTACACACACACACGCTAACACACTCCCAGACACTCACACACACACACCAAGGCACTCAGCACTAACACAGATGTACACACACACGCTAACACACTCCCAGACACTCACACACACACACCAAGGCACTCAGCACTAACACAGATGTACACACACACGCTAACATATCCAGACACACAGACATTAACACTTACCCTAATGCCCTGACATGCACACTAACACACCCAGCCAGACACTCAACACTAACACACAGCCAGCCAGACACTCAACACTAACACACAGCCAGCCAGACACTCAACACTAACACACAGCCAGACACTCGCATTAACATACCTAGATACACAGAGTCACGCATGCTAGCATATCCAGAGGCACAGACACTTACACAACCAGACACATTAACACAACTGAACACACAGACTCAAACACACTGTAACATACCTAGACTCTCACACACACACACACACACACACACCTCTGCCTTCTCCTTGAAATTAGGGACATTAAGAGGTACGTTATCTTTCTCGCAGGAGGAAATTCCCCTGGATCCGCTTATGGTATGGCTGCAGCTCATGCCCTCTGCAGACTCCCAACGCACACATGAATAAACACATCTAGGGGAAAGGGCTGTAGAGAAGTGGAACAGCCTCCCAGCAGAAGTGGTAGAGGGTAATACAGTGAGGGTATTAAACATGCATGGGATAGACATACGGCTCCTGAATCTAAGTCGAGACCAACGACTGGTTAAGGTTTGAGTCGTTACAGCAGGAGAAACGGTCAGATTCTATGTCAGGATTTGGTCCTTTTTGGAAAGATAAATGTTTATTGCGTAGGATTTGGCTTCACCAAACATCAGAGAACTTACAGTGATGGCCACTCCTTTGGGAATCCGAATTCCTTCGATCACTGTATCTTCCACAACGTAACGATTGGTCCCTGGCCCCGGGGGGTAAAATCTCAGGGATTCCTTTAAAACCTGTGACCAGACATAAAGAAAGGCTAGACTGTAAGCTCTTGTGGGCAGGGCCCTCCCCTCCCCACCTGTGGTTTCTGTAAGTCAAATTGTTATGTTATATGCTACTTGTTATGGACTATCTACTTATTGTACAGCGCTACAGAATATGACGGGGCTATATAAAACAATAATTAATAATATTCTGTCCTGCGTCTCTCCTCATCCCCCGCCCTCCAATCCCACGTCTCACCTGAGTCATATATTTGAGGTTCGTTATGTCTTCAAAGTTGATATCGCGTCTGAATCCCAGGACTTCATCCACCTCCTCCCTGAGCCTGGAATAGCAACATTTAGCACCGTCTTAAAATAATATTAACAAACCTCATTAGGCTCAGCCTCAGCCGGCTAATACATTCACACCTCTTACACATATTTCAGGAGAGGAACCGGAGGAAGCAGACGCCGCCCGGTAGCAGGAGCCCAATTACTCTCAGGACACCATTATTGGGGGTCCCAGTTATGCGACTTTAGCGTTAACTTCTGATTTTAACCTTTTCCTCCCCGCAGAGTTTTTATGTTCAGAAATTGGATCTCGTCACCCCTTCGCTTCATTAGGGGGAAAAAACGAAATCCCAGATACATTGTATATGTTACTCAATCAGCCAATGACTATGGTGCAAGGATTTAAAGGGATCTTATCACTATGGCAACAAATTAAATGGATCAGAACCAAGAAGGATTTTTTCCCTGTTGTGGCATAATCGGTAATTGCCCCAAGTAGGGTTTTTTGCCTTTGTTGGACCAACTTTAGAACTAGATAGGTGTGAAAGGTTGAACTTGATGGACTGAAGTCTTTTTTCAACCTACTATACATTCCATAAATTGCTATGGCGATAAGACCAGAACGTTTTGCACCAGAATCACTTTTATACACAACGCTCGACTTGCTTATTGTATAGAACCGTGAAGAAGAAGATGGCACATTAATTCATTCCAACACTTGGTCATGTGATTAACATACAAGGAGAAACACGCTAATAAATAAATAAAGATAACACATTCATCTATATAAATATACAAACTAACATTCAAAAGTTTGGGGTCACTGAGCTGTTTTCATGGAAAACAAGGAAATTTCTGTCTGTAACGTAATTACAAAAGGGTTTTCTAACCATCAATTATCCTTTTAAACTTGGATCAGCGAACACGACGTGCCATTGGAACCCAGGAGTGATAGGAGTGATAAAGGGCCATTGGAACCCAGGAGTGATGGGAGTGATAAAGGGCCATTGGAACACAGGAGTGATGGGAGTGATAAAGGGCCATTGGAACACAGGAGTGATAGGAGTGATAAAGGGCCATTGGAACCCAGGAGTGATGGGAGTGATAAAGGGCCATTGGAACACAGGAGTGATGGGAGTGATAAAGGGCCATTGGAACACAGGAGTGATGGGAGTGATAAAGGGCCATTGGAACATGGGAGTGATAAAGGGCCATTGGAACACAGGAGTGATAAAGGGCCATTGGAACACAGGAGTGATGGGAGTGATAAAGGGCCATTGGAACACAGGAGTGATGGGAGTGATAAAGGGCCATTGGAACACAGGAGTGATGGGAGTGATAAAGGGCCATTGGAGCACAGGAGTGATGGGAGTGATAAAGGGCCATTGGGACATAGGAGTGATGGGAGTGATAAAGGGCCATTGGAACACAGGAGTGATGGGAGTGATAAGAGGCCATTGGAACACAGGAGTGATGGGAGTGATAAAGGGCCATTGGAACATGGGAGTGATGGGAGTAATAAAGGGCCATCGGAACACAGGAGTGATGGGAGTGATAAAGGGCCATTGGAACACAGGAGTGACGGGAGTGATAAAGGGCCATTGGAACACAGGAGTGATGGGAGTGATAAAGGGCCTCTGTACGACATTAACCCCATTTACGCTGGATTCCTGATCCATTTCATGTTATTTTGATGGACAAAATGTCCTTTTCTTTCATTTGTTATAATTATTTAAGAATAAATATAATAATCACATGGACAAACTCAGCTCTGGAGGACGGCCCCCTGCTGGCTATATCTGGGACGAACAGATTTTATGCAGAGAGGTTAATAATATGTATTGAATTATATAGCACCATCATATTCTGCGGTGCGGTACAACACGCTCGCGGTAAAATAAGCACAATTTTTCACATGTGATCATGTTTTACATTTTCCTTGGAAATAATCACATTGATAAAACAGTTTAACCTGCTCATTGCCAGATTCGTTGTCTTCCTCCCCATGACATACCTTTGTGTTATTTCAGGTTGTCTGCACAGTTCCATGACCGTGAACGACAGCTGGTTGGCCGTAGTCTCTTGTCCTGTAAAAGACACATTGCCCATAGTTTTATTCAGCGGGACCTTGCAGGGATCGATACAAATTAGCTACAAAGTAACACTTATCAATGTATCTAGATTGTAAGCCTGCAAGCCAAGCCCTAATGTATGGTTCATCATAGTCTGCAGGTTCCCTTTGAATGTAGTGACTGTAAGAAGACACGTGGGAATTGTTGGCACTATATAAATAATACATGATTAATAATAATGTATGATTAATTATTATTAATAACGGCAATAATAAACATTGACTAATACTACGAATAAAATGTATTATTATTAATAACAATAACAACAACTAATGATAATAAAATGTATTCCTATAACGCAGGGTAAGCTCACTGCCCATTAAATCCTCTATACGTATCCCGCTTTATATATAATTTATGCTCCTGGTGCGCTTACAGACATATATATATATATAGTAAATCCAGAGAGGGTCTCATCTCTCAGCGTCCCCCCAAACTCACCGGCTACGAAGAACGTACAAAAGTTGTCCAGCATGACTTCGTCATCCAAACCGTTCTCCTGCTCTGAGCGACGGGGAGGAAAAGCAATGTGAAAAACATGTTTTTTGGGGTATTAAAGGTCCGGTGATCTTAAAGGTTGCGAGGGGCCGATTCAACACAGACAATGCATTTAAACATGCGCCGAGGAGCGCCGCTTCTATCTGTTTCCACAAAGGGGTGTGATTTAGGTCTGTCCACCATCATCCCACGTTAGTTGCATCTCTAGTAGCACTATAGCCCTCGATCTCCTCCATGCCTTTCTCCTTTATCACAGGTTTATCTTATCTGTATTACACCTCTGGTTATGGAAGCTCTATATATTCTGGTTCTTCCTCACACGAAATGCTTTCATCATGCATCGGGATATGACATCATATGGCGGCCCCAGAAAGGCTCGGAGCAGAGGAAGAGGTGCAGGAGTGGCTGCCCCGGCCTAGCACAGACCACAGTAATCTCGCCTATGGGCCCATTGAGATGAGGGGCACGGAGAGTCCTATTACCCAACAGGGGAATCTTTGAGGCGTCACACACATCAGAAGACGAGAAAAAACAAAGGATCTGACATCCCTTTGTCTCCTCAGGACTCCTATCCATCATCAGCTGAAGTCAAGGGCCAGCCCTAAGCGTTCCAGCACCCTGGGGAGACCTGCTGCCCCCTCCTGCTTACTAACATGGGAGAGAACAGGGCACCGGCACCCGCCAGCTCAGGCATTGACATGAATAGAAAGTATTAAGACACACGGTGACATATAGAGGGTTACCAGCGCTCTGTAGGATTTTGGTCAGTATGTCCTTGGGTAATTCCTCCCCGTTCAGCATGGCCTGCTTCCTTTTACCGATACATTCCCTTCCGGTTTTACGCAGGAGCTCAACACTTTCGTGCACCTCCCTCACAAAAGCCCGGTGTTTCGGCAAGTACTGAAAGAAAAGAGACACTCGGCGGGGTTTGTTAAAGTGAAGCAGTAACCACATGGAGCTCAGAACGCACCGAAGGGTCTTCCCATCCATGGACCTCCTCCAGCGGTCTCCAGGTTGGGATTTCAGGGTCTGCTGCATGAGCACAGGTGGAATTCATTTAGGTTATGGAGAAATTAATCTATTCTCCTTTTGGTTATATGGCAACAGATCCCGAAAACCCATCCGGTAGAGCCGGCGGCGGCAGGTGGAAGGTCTAAGTGTCTTGGAAATAATGGCCGATGTGGTCCCCCCGCTACGCAATTATAACACATTTATGTGTCACAAACTGGGAATGTCAGCCAATAATTTGGAAATTCCATAAATTCCTGAATAATTGTCAGAATCTTCTGGTTATAAGGCCACGAGTCTCGCGAGGAACGATGGTCTCACCTCCATGAAGGGGTCCTGCATGTAATGCATCATTCCCTTGAGGGCGGTGGTGATGGCGCCAGGAAAATCGCTCTTATTTCCTTCAACTAAATCCAGTTCCATCCCGAACGCAACCTGCAACCACAACAAGGAGAACCGGCTGAAAATGACTGTGAATAAAGTTCAATATGGGCGGTATAGCCTTAATATCGCTCACAGCGTCCGTGGCAAAGTTCTCCGAGCGACCCAGCTTCACCTGATCAGAAAATGTTACGTCTTTAAGCCCTCAGGACACCGCATCGTGATCCCGCACGTATACGGGCCTTGTCGTGAAGGGGTTAATACAGATCTCTCTATTTTAGGTTTTCAGCTTGATTTTGGAATGTTGATTATTTGATGTTGTTGGGTTACCGTTTCTCGTAACATTGCAACTATACAATAATGCCACACAACATTTAAAGTTCCAAGTTTTGGGTTTTCCCCCCCTAAAATGTAGCAATAAAAAAAAAAAAAATAAAAAAAATAAAAAAAAAGCAGAGAGGGGCTGAGGGATATTTTTACACGATGCGGACCAAAGCGAGGACACCGGTTACACTCCTGCTTCGTTGTGCAAGAAGCGAACGCGACCTTTCTACACAGGTCATAAAGAGGATCAAAGGTAGAGATAAGTCAGAGATCAAACCGTAAAAACGATTTCTTCATCCCTCGTATCAGATTATAAATCTTTTTCAGAAATATCGATCTGTAGTCATTTTGCCCCATAATATGATGTTTTCAGGGACCTGCATATCAGCCGTTTGTATGATTCTCGCTCTGTTATCTGATCCCCGATCTACTAAACACCCCGACTCCTTATCATACTGCCTGTGGGGGACAATAGAATGGCTCAGTCTTAGTCTCCCTTCTGGACACTCTGACAAAGTCTGGGGGTTATATTACTGTATACAGCACGGGGGGGTCATTACTGTTTACAGCGCCGGGCTCAGTGATGGAGGCGAGAAGTTTCTACTGACCTTGGTGATGACGTCCAGGGTGACGCAGTTGATGAGTTTGTGTAAACTCACTGCTTCTTTGGCTTCTGCTTTCTCTTCCAATTGTTCCATCAGGAATTCAGCCTTTTCATTAAACACTTTGAACATCTGCATCAGGTACCTGTCGGGAACACACACTAGTGGCCCTGCTTCCAGCTATTGACAATGGGTGTCCATCTTCCCTAAGTGAATGGTTATTAAGATCTCCAAGTTGATAATAAATACCAAATGTAAGCCGAACAGCCTCCCAGCAGAAGTGGTAGAGGGTAATACAGTGAGGGTATTAAACATGCATGGGATAGACATACGGCTCCTGAATCTAAGACGAGACCAACGACTGATAAAGGTTTGAGTCTTTACAGCAGGAGAAACTGGCGACTAGACGGGGGCCGGATGGGGCCGATCTGCCGGTGGGTTCTCCCATCTGCCTATACCCCGAGCTTTGCGGACTCACTGTTTACTGAATGCGGGATCCATGATGCGCCGCTGTTTGTACCAATGATCGTGGTCTGGATCGGTTATCAATCCCCTGCCCATGAACCTAATGAGAGGAGGGATGGGAGATGAATCTGCCGCCATCACACATTAAAGAAACGTAAAGGATTCGCAGACTCTCGCCCACAAACACATTCGGAACGTACCTTTTTCCGAACAAACCGGAAAGCCGATTGTATGTGTACGGATCTTTGGGATATTTGGGGTTCATCAGATATTCCTAGAAATCAATCAGATAATAGAGAACGATGAGATTCTGTTTGCCAGATAAAAGTCAGAAAAAAAAAAAATGTATGTTTATTTATTTATTTTTAAAGAAATTCCAGTGAATTCAGGAGCAGGAGGAGAATAAACTCATTTTAACTCTTATTATAAGTAATCAATGCACTCAAATTAGCATAAAGATTAATGATTTTACGCCTTCTCTGGATCTACATGGAGAAGAAACGATATATCAGTAACTTCTATTCATGCCACGTACTGCTTACACACACACACACATATACATATATATATATATATATACACACACACACATACATAGTATGTAATAACTCATACAGTGGTCAGGGTGTGAATACATTAAGAAAGGAGGTCCCTGCCCTGCAGATCTCACAATACCTCGGCATTGTAGGCAATATGTACAGGGAAGCGGGTAATAGTTACTGACCCGTACAGGGAGCGGGGTAATAGTTACTGACCCGTACAGGGAGCGGGGTAATAGTTACTGACCCGTACAGGGAAGGGGGTAATAGCTACTGACCCGTACAGGGAAGGGGGTAATAGCTACTGACCTGTACAGGGAAGGGGGTAATAGTTACTGACCCGTACAGGGAAGGGGGTAATAGTTACTGACCCGTACAGGGAAGGGGGTAATAGTTACTGACCCGTACAGGGAAGGGGGTAATAGCTACTGACCCGTACAGGGAAGGGGGTAATAGTTACTGACCCGTACAGGGAAGCGGGTAATAGTTACTGACCCGTACAGGGAGCGGGGTAATAGTTACTGACCCGTACAGGGAAGGGGGTAATAGCTACTGACCCGTACAGGGAAGGGGGTAATAGCTACTGACCTGTACAGGGAAGGGGGTAATAGTTACTGACCCGTACAGGGAAGGGGGTAATAGTTACTGACCCGTACAGGGAAGGGGGTAATAGCTACTGACCTTCACAGACTCCGGGCAGGTGGAGGTTATCATGACGCGATGAAGAGTGTTAATCCTGAATACCGGACCATACTCTTCTGCACTAGAAGAAGAGACATTGGGGGCTGATCAGAACCACTAGGCGGTATTGGTTGCCTGTTGGATTTTATGGCTGATCCGGTTGGGTTTCCACCAACTCAGCTGAGAGGTAACGGCAGGAATCTACTCCATCCATCCTCTCAGTAGAGGAAAAATAGAAATTTCTATACGGCATAAACATAACTACAGGCTTGTGACAAGTTATGAGACTTACAACTGCAGGAAGAGATCGTGGATCAGCTTATCATTCTCCATTGCTTTTTTTAGAGTGGGAATGTGCCCCAGGAGAAAGCTGTGAAGATGAGAATCAGAAATCAGCGCTTCATTCATTCATTCACACCGGGGGGTGCGGTGTCAGAATTCCCAGACTACACGAAAAGGTTAGAGAATCCCCTTCCAACCCCGACGCGGTTGCGGTCGCACCTTTATCACAAACCTCAGTGTGGATATGGAGCCAACGTGTTACCTGGTTATAATTATTATTTATTGTTTTTATATAGCGCCGCCATATTCCGTGGCGCTGTACAGTGGGTGGTTTAACGGAATGTCACTCACCTGTCTCGCGGCGGCCCCGGGATGTGGTCAAACTTCATGTGAATGTACTGAACGTAAGCGCAATATGCCAGAAAGAGCACCCCGGCTACTGCCGCCGCCAGCAGCAGCAGATAGAAGGCCCACTGGAACACGACCGAGAGCCACATGCTTCCCCGGAGCTGCAAGAAGATGCCGAGAAGGTCACAACCGCGACCACACAAATCTTATATACCATTTCTTGCGGTCTATTAGTTTTATTTCAGCATGCTTTTGTCACTGTTATCAATTAGCAATACATAAATATATAATAAATGAATCATAACGTCATGCAATTTATAAAGCGCTATATTTTTTATGAAAGATTCAAAACAGTAACTAATCTTTGACCATTTAGTTGGTACTAGTGGCAGTGTGGCACTCCTTGGGCCTTGGCTGGTCAGATCACCCTCACGACGAGTGAGTCTGTAAGTCGCAGACTCACCGCGCAGCAGGGAAGAAACTCAGACCTCTGACCACCCCAACTGAATTGCGGCGCTCAGCCAATCCTCTAGGCGGAGCAACGCGACTAAAAAAAAAAAGTCATCATACACGGGACCCCTGAAGCCACAATTTACTGCCACTAATCCCTTTTTAATAAAATACGCAGGTTGAAATAGAGGAAATAACACAATACCTTTACTTTTGCTCTCACTGATTTCTGGGCCTCTGAAGCGACTACAAATTCAGGAGGGCGTTTTATCTCTGGATAAGTAAAAATTAAATAGTTCAATTTAGTCCTACAGAAAGTAAAAGGCCAGAAAACAGATGACTAAATACACACCAGGACAGGATCTGCCACCCAGACACACACACACACACGGACAGACTCTGCCACACCGACACCAAACACACACCAGGACAGGCTCTGCCACACCGACACCAAACACACACACGGACAGACTCTGCCACACCGACACCAAACACACACACCAGGACAGGCTCTGCCACACCGACACCAAACACACACACCAGGACAGGCTCTCCCACACCGACACCAAACACACACACCAGGACAGGCTCTGCCACACCGACATTTCCTTGGGTCCTGCTCCACGCTCCCTAGCATACAATCACTCCCTCCGCTACCAAAAGAATTGCCACACTGACTGCAGATTAGAGGAAGACTGTAAGAGTCAGTGCAGTCTTCCCCCCCCTTCTCACCCTGACCATGACTTTGAGAGGTCCTCTACTCTGAAATCATTCCCAGTCCCTTTGTCCCTCATTCACTAAGCCATACCACACCTTTCCTTCCTCCCTGTGAACTATAGATCAAACACGTATAAACAGCACTTGCATGTATAGATCACATACAAACCCTATATTTGCAGGTATGCATAAATGACGTATGGAAACATAGCATAGCAGGTATAGATCAACAGAATCAACAACAAAAAACAAGCTTTGCAGGTATACATCAATTGAAAATCACATGTCAACTCAGCATTGAAGGTATAGATCAAATAAACAGAATCAGACATACAAACCCTCTATTTGTAGGTATACAATAATAATGTATGGAAACAGAGCGTACCAGATACACACACCCAGCTTTGCAGGTATAAATCAATTGGAATTCACATATAAACTCAGCATTAAAGTTATAAATACCCCCCTAAATTAAAGCATAGATCACAGGTTGCACACCCCAAATCCAGCCCTGGCGTCCACATTGCCCACATAGAACCTGATCAGCACCCATATTACACACACATTACATCCCAGCCTGAGCCAACTTTGTCCCCGAACAGCCCAGTGTAAGACATCTTTGTCGGGAAACAGCCCACCCTTCATGTACCATCTTTGCATTTCCCCAAAGACACAAACACTTACACAGTTACTCACTCATTCACACGAATCATTTACACATATTCATTAATGCAGTCTCACAAATCATTCAAGCAATTCATCCACACAATTTATTCATTCTCGTACGTATTCACACTACCCCCTCTCCTCATCTGCCCCTTCCCACTATATTCCCCCTTTCTCACTATGTACCCCCTCTCACTATCTATCCCCTCCCCCCTTTCTCGCTATTTACTGCGACGTCTACAAACCGGCCTCTCCCGAAGCAGACAGCCGCCCCGTCGTCCCCTCGCTGGGCAGTCCGGTTTGTGATCTCCCCCCTTAACTCATAAACTTTTTAACCGCCTACCTTTTCCTCCTTCTGTCCTCTTTCCCTTTCTTCTGACTTTATATACGCAGCGATCCGACTCTCTTCCTGTTGCTAGTTTGAAGATCAAACTACTTATAGTGACGTCCAGATCATGAACGATTCATTTGTAACAGTTCAGTCTGAATCATGCAGTTGTAACCTGATCCTAGAGGGCGTAATCTGCACAGCTCTCAAAGAATCTGGGATCAGGATACAGCTCATTAATTCACAGAGGAACGATGACTCAGAGAGTCCAAAGATTCAAATGATATAAAGATTTGAATCTTACAGGGATCCGGATCTTACAGGGATTCAAATCTTACAGAGAATATCACTGACACCATACTTCTATAAATAAATACATTAATAATCTTCACTGCCCCCAGGATTTAGATTCCCCTCAGTTTGACCCCCTTACCTCTAACCGCACCTTAAGTTAACTTTATTAAATTAATTAAATTAACTGCCATAACTGCCCCTAAATTAACCCTAAACACCCCATCACCCATAACTGCCCCTAAATGAACCCTAAAGACCACATTAACATAACTGCCCCTAAATTAACCCTAAACACCCCATCAACCATAACTGCCCCTAAAATTAACCCTAAAGACCCCATGAACCATAACTGCCCCTAAATTAACCCTAGATACCCCATTAACCATAATGGCCCCTAAATTAATTGCATGTACTCCAGATAAATTACCTAATAAATTGGAATGGTTGATGGGGTCTTTAGTGTTAATTTAGGGGCAGTTTTGGTTGATGGGGTGTTTAGGGGCAGTTATGGTTAATGGGGTCTTTAGGGTTAATTTAATGCTGATGACTGAGGGTTAATTTAATAAAGTTAAGGTAAACTTAAGGTGCATTTAGAGGTAAGGGGGGGCAAACTGAGGGGAATCTAAATCCTGGGGTCAGTGAAGATTATTAATGTATTTATTTATAAAAGTATGGTGTCAGTGATATTCTCTGAACGATTCGAATCCCTGTAAGATCCGGATGCCTGTAAGATTTGGATCTTTGAACGACTCTCTGCCTTCAGTGACATCAACAGAGTAGGCAGGCAGGCAGGCAGGCAGGCAGGAGGGTTCACTGAGTGTAATGAAAGGGGCGGGGCCAATCAATAGTGTGCCTGCAGGGAGGAACTGGGAAACAGTAACTCCTGTGAGTCACACTGAGTGATCTGAAGATTCGGATCATGAATCGGATCATTTCAATGAACGAGTCGAAATGATCCGAACTTCTCATCACTACAAACTAATCCCCAAAAAGTGGAAAACAAGGCGCCACACTGCCCCCCTCAGGCCACAGCGAGACTGGCAACACAGAGCTGAGACAGAACTGTTACAGTAACGGTTTTATTAAAAGGAAAACGTCTCAAAAACACATTGGGGACGCACACCGTACATTTTTCAAAACAACAAAACACAACTTAATGCTGGTATTTTCTTTAAATCTGCCCTGTTAACCCCTCCTAGCGCGTCCCTGCCTCACCTGACCCTTGGACCCATTGCTTCCCATCCCTGCATCCTATGGTCCTTTGCTTGACAAGGTTTCTGACTCAGACTTTGTTCCTGGATATTGATTCTGCTTGCAATGCTGTTTAAACCACGGTTTACTGACCCTGATTATATCTTGCCTGCCTGTTACTCCTGCTGCTACTGGTTCCAGAATTCCTGCAGTCAGCTACTGTTCACTCACTTACCAAAAGAGTTCCTGCTGTCTGTTAATTCATTAGTGCTACCAGTTCCATTATCCACTGCGCTCAGCTGTTGTCATCTCTTCCACTGTTGGGCTCTGCTCTTCCGCCACCGGAATACCTACCATTCGCCAATTCCAGTTTCCGGCCATTTGCTGTTGCCTCAGGCTCACACATACGCATTCATGCTCACACATACGCATTCATGCTCACACATACGCATTCATGCTCACACATACGCATTCATGCTCACACAACCAGGTCAGACCAGTCCTTTGTGAACAACTTTTACCATCTCGAGGGGCAATTGTCCCTTTGCTCCCCCCTGGACCCATATATAACCAGAAAGCTAAACATTTTAAATATTAGGGGACACCCATCATTGTAACATACTGATGCATAAAAAGACAGATACGTGTGGGAATCGCCCTGTTTGCCATTTTAGACACCCCCTTGCTTGCTGTATTTGTCTTGTGTCCTTGCATATTGTGTTCGCATTAACGCCACATCCCCAGGGGTAAGGCAACGTCTTTAAACATTTGTTTCTTCTACTCCACTTATCTTCCATCAGTCTAAAACCTCTGCTTCCCAGAATGTACCGGGAATAAAACAGCAAGACTCGGTACGAACGTTTTATCCCTAAGGTCTTCAAATAACCATATTTCTAGTAGAAAAGAGACTGATTGCTAAATAAATCACCATGAGAAGAACAGAATATAAGGAACAGGTCGAACACAGAGACAGACGAGGATCTATTATATTAAATCATTTCCTTTATTAAAAAATCTTGCTATTTAATCATCATTATAATCAGCTTTTTATTAACGTGCCCTCTTCCTTCAGCCGGTCCCCTTATGGTCTGGCCAAGTTGTTTCTCTGACAGCCAGTCTGTTTAACGTCCGCAACGGCAGAGTTTTTCCAGATGCTTAGATAAATCCTTGCAGAAATAGACGTACAGCAGAGGGTCGAGGATGGTGTTCAGACTCGTGATGGCGACGCTGATCCTGTAGTACGAGTGGATTGTCAGCACAAAGTCACAGTCGGGACCGTAAATAATCACGTGAACTGCGTGAACTAAAGATATACAGTGATAAGGTCCAAAGCAGGAGAGAAAAGTCAGTAAGCATGCGAGCAACATGGATTTTATCCAGAAGGCGTCAGTCCGCGCTACCGAAGAGTGTTCGATTCCCCGAATCGAGGCGTGGTAACAAAATAACAGGAGGAACGAGGGACACAAGAAGCCAAACACAGAAGCGGCACAAGTGACTACGGCGTGCGACCGGGTTTTCACGTAGCCCTGGTAGCAGAGGTGGGAATAGGCAAACTCCGCCGACACGATGATGGGGACCTGGCACATAATGATAACCAGCCACCCGACTAGGCTGACGCCAACATAGCATCTTGCGGTTCTCAGAGTCTGGAATTTCAGGGGATACGCGATGGCCAGACACCGTTCGACCGCTATGCAACACAAAAAGTAAACGCTGGCATACATGTTGATGAAGTACAGGGTCCCGCTGGCTTTGCACGCCGAGGTACTTAGAACCCAGCGATGGTCTCTCATGAAGTATAAGATCCATAAAGGCAAGATCGATAAGAAGAGCAGGTCGGCGATGGTGAGATTGTCAGATATTTTATGATAGAAAACATGTATTCCACATATTCTGTATTTTACATGAAAACAAAATGGAGTCAGAGCCATTTTATTTTACTTAATCATATAGTGATTATTTCTTTTTGTCCTTGTTCTCTCTATAATTGAGAACAAAGAAGTATTCATGTATATAGATGTTTCAGTAAGTATGATACAATTAATGTTATTTTCCATGAGAAAGTTAAGGAGTAGACGCTGCATATCCTTGGGAACGTAAATTCGTATGGGGGATACATGGTAAGTCTACCAAGTCCTGAGTTACTATCTAGGAGGTAACACCTAGCGATAAGGGTGACCAAGGATAAATTCCAAACACATATGTAATGGTTTTAAGTTAATTCTTAGACCAGAGCGTCTCTCACAGGTAAAGTAAGAAATTACAACGGTGTAAATATGAGTAGAAATTCTAATTATAATGGGTAAAACCCACCGTTATGATTGGAGAATTCCAATCAAAAGGTGGAGGCTATGATAATAAGCCCTGTCTTTAAAAGCTTATGTCTTTAATAAAAAAAGAGGGGGACCTTAAAAAGATGGCACCCTGAAACAGACAGACCCGGACGGACTTATTCACCAAATTTACCCCAGAGAATTGGAATCTTAAGATTCTGGCACCATATTTCACTCTTGGAGTTACTTTGAGTTCTAACCTATATAACTGGTAGACAGTTATATTTTTTCCACTTAATTTCTTGCCACTGAACCTGGATTAATTTCTACAAGGACCGGTGGGATAACAGCAACAAGTGGTGGTAATTATAATTGTTTTATTATTCTGAATAGAGATGAATTTTGTCTTCTTCGTATAGAATTCCCTGTTTCTGGGAAGTACTATATTGCATTATTGTATATGACGGCTTGTGAGACTGCAGCTTATAACCCGTGATAATAACAATAATGAAAAGGTATTTTTACCTATAGATGAAGTTTGACATTATTTGCATCTATTAGGAACTTCACTAATACTCTTAGACACAATTATATTATTTTTAATTTGTTATATTAGTTGAACTAATATTAGAGAGATAGTGATATCTTTATTACTGCCCTGATTATTATCAATTTTTGGTTGCTGAGTGGGATGGAAATTAATTGTGTGTTACTTATAAAGTAGTAACTTATATTGATAACTATCGATAATATACTGTATTTGAATTGATTCATTTTGACATGTTTTAAGAATTTTGTGTTTTATATCATGCACTGTGTGACCCATATATAGATTTGATAAATTGTATTCACAATAAATAATATTTTTGATTGATTATCTTCGTGATATCTATCTAATTTGAATTATAATTTTCGGCGATCTGAAAGAATTTAGGATCGGAGATAAAATATAGGGTATCTCCTTAAATTAATATTGTGGATGTGGTACTACAATATTTGGTAGCGTCGTTATTTTGCGTATGTGATAAAATATTGGTTTTGCCTATTTTGTCTCATTAATATCCCTAACATAATTGGAGGCACTGCTGAGATTCGAACTCAGGATCTCCTGTTTAATATCTGACATAATCCCCCCTTTAGATTATGACAAAGCAAAATCCAGTTTGCTTTAGAATGATCTAAACAAACGTCAGATGGTATATTAACGACTTCAAATCATGTTGTCCGACATGGGACGTGCAGGGGTATAATGCACGGATTGGAACACTTTTGCTCCTGAAAGAGAAGTCATTAATGAAAACTTTACAGTAAGAATAATTAGCCATATACAAACTGTTACAATCATCAAACCAAGAATGATGTCGTTGTAATATGCCCAATCCACATTGTGTATGATATTGGTATCTTGTTCTGTGTACTTATAAGCATCGACAGAAATATTATTCTTCCTGATAGACATCTGTATCGTATGGTTAGGCTTATGGTCAAGCAGATATTGGAGATCAGGATTAATGGGAATATCAAGATTTTGAAACGCATCAACCATTTGAACTTCCCCTTCCCAAACATCGGTACCAGCAGGATACAAAGTAACAGTGCCTACAGTAATACGCGAGTCTTGGGGTACCTTGATGAGTGACACTGGAGATGGCAAGGCTATCACCTTATTAGTCACCTGATCTCTCCGAAATATACTCATGTTTTTGTACAGAGTACTGACCAACCATCTATCTTTTACCAAGATAGCATGTACTGGGGCATTATCACCAGTTTTTGTCATAGTTACTTGACACTTTTCAGAACCGTGCTTAATATATTCAATTCCACATAAGGCATTGGTAGAATCGTATATAAAAGGATTCCCGTCACACTGAAAATTATTGTCCTTAAATTTGACACATTCTGTCAAAATAGGTATTGAATACCAATCTGGTACCCATGGTTGAAAAGCCAACACAGCAGGGGTTTGGATCTTGACATGTATCTCATCCTTCCATGTTCCAACATTATGTATGGTTTTCAACTGAAAAATGTTTCGTGGGGTAACATACGGGATTGATAATAAGAAACATATTTCCATTCTCTCTGGATCAATGTAAAGAGGAAGAGCACTTCCCATTTCATAGGCCAGATTTAGTTGCATGGGTTCCACGGTATTGCCATCGACTTTTGTAATCATTTTACGAACGATATCATCTGCAACAAAATATAAAGGGATGTGTCCTCTGGTTAAATCAGTCATTCCAGATTGCACTTCGTCCAAAAATGAAGTCGTGTGGAATATTATCGGGTCGTGCACAAACAAAAGTTCACGTTTGAATTGTTCATGACTTTGGTGCAGATTAATGGAGTGAGAGATTAATTTGGAATGCATATTCGTGGTTACAATGGTATCATTTACCATAACCATTAAGTCGACTAGATACTCTCTTTGTCGTTCCATTTCCCGATGAATAGCATTGATTTCTCCTTTTAAGCCTCGAATTTCGTTCTCCAAAGTTTGAACGGAAACAGAGTTTGCGGCAGACATACCGGTTGCAACGACTGCACCTATGGCTGTACATACCAAGGCAACAATTAAGGCAACAAGGAATCTTTTAGCTCCATTACAATGAATCATCGAGCTAAAAGATTCCTTGTTGCCTTAATTGTTGCCTTGGTATGTACAGCCATAGGTGCAGTCGTTGCAACCGGTATGTCTGCCGCAAACTCTGTTTCCGTTCAAACTTTGGAGAACGAAATTCGAGGCTTAAAAGGAGAAATCAATGCTATTCATCGGGAAATGGAACGACAAAGAGAGTATCTAGTCGACTTAATGGTTATGGTAAATGATACCATTGTAACCACGAATATGCATTCCAAATTAATCTCTCACTCCATTAATCTGCACCAAAGTCATGAACAATTCAAACGTGAACTTTTGTTTGTGCACGACCCGATAATATTCCACACGACTTCATTTTTGGACGAAGTGCAATCTGGAATGACTGATTTAACCAGAGGACACATCCCTTTATATTTTGTTGCAGATGATATCGTTCGTAAAATGATTACAAAAGTCGATGGCAATACCGTGGAACCCATGCAACTAAATCTGGCCTATGAAATGGGAAGTGCTCTTCCTCTTTACATTGATCCAGAGAGAATGGAAATATGTTTCTTATTATCAATCCCGTATGTTACCCCACGAAACATTTTTCAGTTGAAAACCATACATAATGTTGGAACATGGAAGGATGAGATACATGTCAAGATCCAAACCCCTGCTGTGTTGGCTTTTCAACCATGGGTACCAGATTGGTATTCAATACCTATTTTGACAGAATGTGTCAAATTTAAGGACAATAATTTTCAGTGTGACGGGAATCCTTTTATATACGATTCTACCAATGCCTTATGTGGAATTGAATATATTAAGCACGGTTCTGAAAAGTGTCAAGTAACTATGACAAAAACTGGTGATAATGCCCCAGTACATGCTATCTTGGTAAAAGATAGATGGTTGGTCAGTACTCTGTACAAAAACATGAGTATATTTCGGAGAGATCAGGTGACTAATAAGGTGATAGCCTTGCCATCTCCAGTGTCACTCATCAAGGTACCCCAAGACTCGCGTATTACTGTAGGCACTGTTACTTTGTATCCTGCTGGTACCGATGTTTGGGAAGGGGAAGTTCAAATGGTTGATGCGTTTCAAAATCTTGATATTCCCATTAATCCTGATCTCCAATATCTGCTTGACCATAAGCCTAACCATACGATACAGATGTCTATCAGGAAGAATAATATTTCTGTCGATGCTTATAAGTACACAGAACAAGATACCAATATCATACACAATGTGGATTGGGCATATTACAACGACATCATTCTTGGTTTGATGATTGTAACAGTTTGTATATGGCTAATTATTCTTACTGTAAAGTTTTCATTAATGACTTCTCTTTCAGGAGCAAAAGTGTTCCAATCCGTGCATTATACCCCTGCACGTCCCATGTCGGACAACATGATTTGAAGTCGTTAATATACCATCTGACGTTTGTTTAGATCATTCTAAAGCAAACTGGATTTTGCTTTGTCATAATCTAAAGGGGGGATTATGTCAGATATTTTATGATAGAAAACATGTATTCCACATATTCTGTATTTTACATGAAAACAAAATGGAGTCAGAGCCATTTTATTTTACTTAATCATATAGTGATTATTTCTTTTTGTCCTTGTTCTCTCTATAATTGAGAACAAAGAAGTATTCATGTATATAGATGTTTCAGTAAGTATGATACAATTAATGTTATTTTCCATGAGAAAGTTAAGGAGTAGACGCTGCATATCCTTGGGAACGTAAATTCGTATGGGGGATACATGGTAAGTCTACCAAGTCCTGAGTTACTATCTAGGAGGTAACACCTAGCGATAAGGGTGACCAAGGATAAATTCCAAACACATATGTAATGGTTTTAAGTTAATTCTTAGACCAGAGCGTCTCTCACAGGTAAAGTAAGAAATTACAACGGTGTAAATATGAGTAGAAATTCTAATTATAATGGGTAAAACCCACCGTTATGATTGGAGAATTCCAATCAAAAGGTGGAGGCTATGATAATAAGCCCTGTCTTTAAAAGCTTATGTCTTTAATAAAAAAAGAGAGGGACCTTAAAAAAAAATCGCACCCTGAAACAGACAGACCTGACGGATTTATTCACCAAATTTTCCCCAGAGACTGGGAATCTTAAGATTCTGGCACCATATTTCACTCTTGGAGTTACTTTGAGTTATAACCTATATAACTGGTAGACAGTTATATTTTTTCCACTTAATTTCTTGCCACTGAACCTGGATTAATTTCTACAAGGACCGGTGGGATAACAGCAACAAGTGGTGGTAATTATAATTGTTTTATTATTCTGAATAGAGATGAATTTTGTCTTCTTCGTATAGAATTCCCTGTTTCTGGGAAGTACTATATTGCATTATTGTATATGACGGCTTGTGAGACTGCAGCTTATAACCCGTGATAATAACAATAATGAAAAGGTATTTTTACCTATAGATGAAGTTTGACATTATTTGCATCTATTAAGAACTTCACTAATACTCTTAGACACAATTATATTATTTTTAATTTGTTATATTAGTTGAACTAATATTAGAGAGATAGTGATATCTTTATTACTGCCCTGATTATTATCAATTTTTGGTTGCTGAGTGGGATGGAAATTAATTGTGTGTTACTTATAAAGTAGTAACTTATATTGATAACTATCGATAATATACTGTATTTGAATTGATTCATTTTGACATGTTTTAAGAATTTTGTGTTTTATATCATGCACTGTGTGACCCATATATAGATTTGATAAATTGTATTCACAATAAATAATATTTTTGATTGATTATTTTTGTGATATCTATCTAATTTGAATTATAATTTTCGGCGATCTGAAAGAATTTAGGATCGGAGATAAAATATAGGGTATCTCCTTAAATTAATATTGTGGATGTGGTACTACAATATTTGGTAGCGTCGTTATTTTGCGTATGTGATAAAATATTGGTTTTGCCTATTTTGTCCCATTAATATCCCTAACAAGATTCAGGAGATAAACCGAATGGAGGACCCGGGATTTCACGAGATGGCAGATTCCACAAAGTGCCATGAGATTTGCAGGCACGCCGACAACGATACTCACACCGTACGTGATAACAAAAAGCGTGGCGTGCCACGTTCCTTCGAGCGAACAGTTGGAGTAGTCACCGGAGAAGCCGGAAACATTGAACCATTTGTTAGGCGAGACTCGATCTCCAGGAGACCACATGGTGCTGAGAAAGAACGTGGCGGGAGACGTAAAGTCCTGGTAAATCAGAGGAAATATTTTAAGCTCTTACATATCGTTATTTATTAAGAAGAAGTTGGTGGCGGGTCCATAGGTTTGGATGTTAGGTAACCAGAGATCCAGATACGACCCTTAATTCTACTGCTGATTGGCATGGATCACGCTATAAAAGACATGCCATTGGCTGAAATGGTCCAAGTACAGAGATGTAACAAGGGAACAGAACACCAAATTATATTTACAAATGAGATTAATAATTATTAATAACTATATAGACCTATAGGGCCAAGAGAGGTCCAAAGGACATTATGGCATCAAAGCCTCAGTTGACCTGTAAGCCATACCTGCTACAATTTTAGGTTCCAACTCACCAGTGAAACGTCCAAATACAATTAAAAGAGCAGACATGCGCCTCTGGTCTCCCCCGAGTCCCAGGCTTGGTCAAGGAGACACTGAGAACCTTCTACATGTGAAACTCAACCTACTAGGACAAAGCGAGGCTATTTCTGCTGAAAAACACACCAATTGCTGTAAAATATTGTTCTTTCAGTCCTCCAAGTCCTCCCAAGTTGTTAAGAAACTATCTGATAATCACCGTGCAATGAGTAGCCATCTCCATCATTTCAATGGTTCGCTTCCATACCCTGGAAAATGTCATTGTGTCTCCTTTACAACAAAATCGCCTCCCCGATCCATAGGGGTAGAATTATTGACTTTAGCTGATAAAGCTCCATATTGACAATGACAAGTGATTATAAAGGATACGTCCACTAATGAGGGCAGGATAAGCGCGTTTACCGACCATAAGCGAGAACATTAGCGTGGACGTGGCTGATTACGTTAGAAGCTTACAAGGCATGGGCTTCCTTACAAAAGCGTGGTACGTCTGGTAATTATACACGCATCAGATGTCCTCTTCTTGGCAACCAAGCGCTTTAAGATTTAAATAGATTGCCCCCAAAATTAAACGAGGCATGAAACCGGTTACGAAAGAGTACTTAATAGCCAAAGGGAAAGAATATAAAATGATTTAAATCAATAATTACAAATTTTCTCTGCATTTTCACATTTTGGGAATAGCTTTTGTACCTGTCAATATTTTTTGCCCAAGGGTTCTACAAAAACGAAACCCACGTGCGGACAGACGATTATTACCCCCGGATTATTTTTTACATTTTTATATCCACGCCAGACCTGGAAGTAAACCGTCTCCACGACAGCTTCTGGTATTAATACGTTTATTTATTGAACATACTTTCAGATTGTGATGTTTTTAATACGGGACTATATTATCTCTCTGAAGCTAAGACAGGCAAACCCAGCATTACCCAGGCAAAGTCCTGTCCCAAACGCCTCTCCCTTTCCCTCCCCCACACTTACAAAGGCTGCTTATCAGTAACTTAACAGGGCAGAGAACCAGGGAGATAAAATTCCTAGAAACAGGGTAGAAGACACATGCATTTGGTTTGTTTTAACCTGCAAAGCCATTGGATCGGTTTATTTAGCGCACAGAAGATCTGGCAGGGCTTTAATAAAAGCACATATCGCACCGGGGGGGGGTAATAACAGCGAATCAATCCCTGGAGATGGGCTGAACATGTGAAACCCCCTCATTAAAAGTGAACCGCTAATTTGTGGTTACACGTGCAATGATTTGTGTACTGGAGCACTTTCTATTCCACGCGCAGGCGAAACGCGTCCCGCGAATACAAACACCTTGCGCAGGCCGCCGGCCTCTGCCATGCGTTATAAACGCTAATTAAACCTGTGAGATCCGCGTTGCAGCTCAGACGCCGCTGGGTTGGTGTTTATTCAAATTGTAACGTTCTTAACACGATAATTCAGAGAGGGCGGCTCTTCTGACGTCACATTACCTTAATCTGCCGGATCGCGGGTCACATAAACAATTCAAACTAATTAACGCGCGTTGTTCCGCTACTGTATTCTGGCGTCTTTCACAAACCTTCGAGCGCCGGAGCCTTCCATGAAAATGAAAGTCATTCTGTAATAATAAGTAAAACGCGTATAAAGGTTACTAAGAGCCCCCGTGTCGCATTGTCATCCGTCACCTTTGTTACGGCTTCAATCTACGCAATCTCAATACCTTGAATTGTTGACTTTTGCAAACGTCTTATAAGTCAGCAAAGCCGAGGATCTCGGGGAAAGGTCACAACTGGCTTCCCGTTATGTGGGAATTATTGGATATCATTTCGAATAAGATTATAGTATCATCTTAGTTCACCATTTTAGCTCTCTCCACCAAATGTATCGGTTTGTCTTAGTCTGTCAATTCATGTCTTGTCATATCCCTTGAATTTATGTATTCAAAAGGCTTCAAAAGGCTTCCAGGGCATCATAGGAGTTGTAGTCCGTCATCATCCGCAGAATGGAAGGAAGAGGGGGATATACCGTAACACATCATAAAACAAAATAACATTCACGAAACTGCAAATAAAGTGCAAAAACTAGAATAATTTATTGACTAAAACACATATTCACAGATCTCCCAGATCCTACTGCCAAAATAATCATTTCTCTGCGGATATTTACTTTCATCTATGAACTTCGCTCTCCCAAAGTGCTGACCCCGTCCAGGAAATCTAATGGAGAAACTGCTTTTTAAAGGAGCTTTTGCTTGATTTTATCGAGAACCCAACGGACTTTACTATATAGACCAATATATGAAAATGTTCACACAACTTAAATGTTCCTGCAGCTAATGAAAGTGTAGGTATAGACCACCAGGTCACTTCTTCAGCCGCCCTCCATGTAACTCTGGAACGAGTGTTACTCGATTAAGCTTACAGACTCCCTTCAGGGGTCACGCCACCTGTACATTGTGGCACAGAAACGTCCGTACTAACGATCCTTAGATAAAAACCACCATTGTGATCCATTCGCGCATTCTTTTAACCATTTTTTGCGCTAACAGGGTTAAATCTTGCTGGCTCCAGTTGGCAGAAGGGTTAAACTTTTATCTACAGCCTAAATCCCTACTAGCATTATCTTATCAGTGGTGGCAGCCGGTTAATATTAAATCTGGTAGCAGTTATCAGTTGTGTGTGTAAAATAATCGACTAAATCATTGCAAAATGCTGCCTCAACTTCTCAAGCAGTTGCTGAGTCTCCACGTGATCGGGAAAAGCCGCCTCGGATTTCTGCGCAGCGATGTAACTGCTCTGAAGGTCTCCAATCTGCAAGAGAGAAATCAAGTGGTGACCATGGCCAACTCCTTACCGATACACAGCATGCGCGTCTGTAACAGTGTCCGTCCGGCACAGATCCCATCACACATTCGTGCCGGAAACGTAAATAAATCCCGCTTACCTTCTCCGAGAGGGAGGCGAAGTTAAAATGTGGCTCGTACATGTGAGGGGCCACGGCCGCGGCTGTTTGCAGAAGAGCTCTGGCCTGCAACGAGAACATTACCAAGCCGTGTCACAGGGGTCCCATCAGAAATAGTCCGCCGTCCACAGAACAAAATGTTCATTACATTTACAAAGTGGCGATTCCGTAAAGAAGAGTGAAAATTAGCAATCCGATAAGAACAAAATTAACGCAAACACACGTCAAGACACGCTAACACTGGAAGCGGGTCCTGCTCCTACAAGGTTAAGGGGGATACAATAATATAATTACAATAAAAACTTGTGGCTCTTCTTGTGTCTTATTCTTGCAACGCGAGAAATCAGAAAAATATTTCAGAGCTTACATACTTATACATAAGGTTGAAAAAAGACTAAAGTCCATCAAGTTCAGCCCTTCTACCCAACCTTCCTACTCTTGATCCAAAAGAAGGCAAAAAAAAACCCCAAAAAAACCCTTATTAAGCGAATTCTGCCATCAGGGGAAAAAATTCCTTCCTGACTCCAAAAGGCAATCGGATTTCTCCTCGGATCAAGAAGCTCCAAAATATTCATTCTGTTTATAGCCCTAAAGCTAAACCTTACTATTCCTCAGTGTGCGGCACACAATGAGTTAAAAGTTAGCTTCAATTAAAATGTACTATTTGGGTTTTATCGGCTTTACGACGAGTCCAACGGAAGTCTCGGGGTACCGGTTTTCAGACGGAAGCCCTCGATTAAAAACACTTACCTGTTCGGTGTGGTTTTTCCGCATCTCCAGAACCGCCAAGTTATTGTAGGCTTCGGCATGGTCGTTATTATTGGCCAAAGTCAGCTTGAAGCACTGGTACGCCAGGTTCAGGTCTCCGATACCCTGAAATATTAGTTAGCACCCATTTAATGAGTTCTCAAGTACCCGGTAGTCCAATAAATGTATGCATTGAGGCCATGGTATGGGAAGTCAAAGTCACGCATTATTTGATACAGATTCACAGAGCGGCCAAACTACCAAGCAGGAAACACAGAGGACATTTGCTGTTCACACATCCACATGGTGCTACTACAGTCACCCCTCTCAAGGGCAGATATCCCATCAAGGGCAGATATCCCGCTCCTTCAGGGGTACTTAGGTCAGCGGTGCGGGGAGAGTGTGTATGTACATGTAAGTGCACGGTGTTGTAACTGATGTTTGTTACAGTATGGAAGAAGAATGCTATGAGGTTAGTTTGTTTGCGTGAGCGCATGCTATTAGCGTGAGTGAGTGTATGGCAATAGAGTGTGTGTGTGAATGGATAGTGTTTCCAAATGTTCGCTTGAGTGTGTGTGTTAGATTGTGTGTTATTGTTAGTGTACGGTGTTTGCATGAGCGTGTATTAGTATGTGTGACTGCATTCTGTTAGAATGTGTGTGCATGTTGCTGTATGGTGTTGACATGAGTGTTTGTCAAAAGATTAACTCAAGAAAGACAGCGCTGAAAAAGTGTAGAATGTATTAATATATTATAAATAAAAGAAACAATAACAAACATATTAAAAATACATACAAAAACAAAAAAAAACACATACAATAACAAATATATATATTTATATATTAGGGTTAATAAGCCCAAAAAATAAATGATTAAAATAAAAACAAACAATCAACTCAATAATAATAATTATTTTTTCGTTTGTAGAAAACGTCCTCAGCTGCAAACAAGGAGACGCATTACTTGCTCTACAGGAGACCTATCTATTTATTTAGAAAAAGTATCGCGAAAGGAGACAAATGCCCCGAGACTTCCATCTTACCTTTAGACTTAAAGAAGTCTCGCAATAGGCCGGAATATACCACGGGACTTCTATAGCGTCATGGTAACCATGGTCACCGACATGATGCCATGGCGAGGCACAACGTCGGGAACCAAGAGACCATGCGTCACTAAAGCCCCGCCCCTTATGTTCGTTGGGGGCCGATATTCTTGACCAATAAATAAATGAACGTTTATTTAATCAAATTAATAGATTCATAATAAGTGTATTAAACACATAAGGACATCTAGAAAGACAAACGAATAGATCTAGTGGGTTGTTGAGTCATCGGATAAAATGCATATTAATCTTGAATCACTGAAACTTTATGTATATTCACAATCGCACATATACAGTATACTGATCATCAGGGGAAACAGAGTTTGTTGTAATCAACATGCATATAGAATCCAAGTTCATTAGTTAAACAAAGATTTATGTAGATAAATAAATAGATGGACTGATTCCAATATGAATATATCAAATAAATGAATTGGATCAACTGAATATATAGTCATAATCATAGCCACATATATACATTAAATATACATAGAGAATCGCATAAAAAACGAGTTCTCTCATGATTAATCAAATACAGGATCAAAATATGAAATCTGAATTCATTAGGCTGTCTGAATTACATACAATCAATATAAAACATATTAAATTTACATAAATATAACCAATTAACATGTTGAATATAATATATAAATAATTCATTACTGAGTGTGTGTCAGCGTATGTATGGGCGTATGGCGGCAGCAGGAGTGTGTAAATGTTAGTATATCATGTTGGGGTGATAGTATGTTTCAGCGTACGGTGTTAGAGAGCCAGAGGTGAGCCAGGGTTTGGTGGTGTGAGGGAGAGAAGGCAGATAGTATGTGCATGATTGTGTAAGTGATCTTTGGATTGAGTTTATTTATTAATATACGTTTGGGTTTCAGTTATATGGGGAGGACTAGAAGAAATACCATAGCAGTGCCTGGGTACCTATGGGCTCACCCCTGAGCTCTCTGTAGCATGTCAGATCATCACCCATCCAACAGCAAGTGTTAAAAAAAAAGGTTTAATGATTCACTGAAAAGGTGCATTTTGCCTCCCTTGGCCATGTACTTACCACTGCTACGTGTCCCAAGTTGTACCACACCTCAGCTGCCTCCTCCTCGTTCTCGGCCAGAGACAGGGCTCGTTCGAAGGAGGTCAGGATCATGTCGTACTGCTGGGCGTAGAAGCAGCACAATCCCAAGTTGTTGAAGAGCTGACAGTTGTAGACACCCATCTGAAGAAGGCGTCTGGAAAATAGAGAGAAGCAGTAAAAACCTTGGTGTGCAAGACAAAAACAACAACACTAAAAACAATCTGCAAAAAACACAGTGTCTACTACACAGCATCACACCAGCCGGAATACATAACCCAGGACATGCACCCTCCTCCACCTGCCAGCACGGGCTGGGAAACGGGACGTGCTCAGACGGACCCTCAGCCGCTTCCCGCGGGGTCTCCTACATGGAATGTTTCATACCCCTGAGACATCATCCATTATTGTTATTACTTTTATCTATATAGTGGCCTCATACTGAGCAGCGCTGTACAATAAGGGTATACACACAGAGGCATGGGGGCATCAGAAACTGCTGCTACTGCCCCCAAACACTTATAAAAGCTGTTCTTGCCCCTATGGACGCCTGAATTCTTAAATAATCAAACTTTTGCTAATTTTGCTTGTAGAGCACTATTTTGTTTAAAAAAAATGTTCTGTTTTCGGGGTATAAAGTTATCTTTAAACCTGGGAGGGCCGTGATCACGAGTGGAAATATTTTTCTCGAGATGCAGAATAAAGCTTTGAGACGCCGGTTACCCCAGCGCCCGGCGCACCTGTAGAATCTCAGCGCGATCTCGGGCTGGTCGGTGTAGAAGTGGTTGCTCCCGATGCACGCGATGGCTTCCACGTTGGTGTTGTCTTGTTTGAGGACGTCTTTGTAGTACTCGGACGCCGACTGCATGTCATTCAGTTCCTGAACACACAAAACAAGACGTATCATTGCAGTTAATGTACTGATCATTTCTGTCTCTGTACATTTATGCAATTATATCAGCCAAGAAAAAAAAATAGCCCCTGTGGATGAACGCACCAAAAGGCAAATTAAAAACCTATATTACGCGCCCGTCACCGTTGTTACTGCGCCATAACGTCTTTACAAAGACCGTCTGGATGAATGAGACGTGTGGGAGACGCCGTCACTAAGATTGTGCAGCGTGCCTAGTAGCCGTTACACTCTTCACTTGTTTGGTTCCCCAGCATTTTAATTCATAATAAAGTGGAGTAAAGACTCCAGGGGGCACTCGCTGGGGAAAAAAAAACAAAAAACGAGCCACCCACCTCGTGAATCCGGGCCACTGCACACAGGAGCGTCACTTCTTTAGGAAAGCGGTCCAAAGCTTGTTTAAAGAGAGTCAGAGCTGTCAGAGGCTGGTCCATCCGCGTATAAACCTAATAAAGCATTAGTAAGCGTCGTCAGATTATTTCCAAAAAGCTGCGATGAGGAGAAATCACAGAAAGTTTGGGTTCTACGCTTAAGTATAGAAGCAGGGATCTCCCGACTAGAAACCCGCTGGACAAACGTAATACATTTGTGTATCCTTGTGTGGCATGTAACGAAACTCAACATCTTTGGCCTCTCCTAACCTCATCGCCGCTCTCCAATCTCTCTGTCCTGTTTTAAATTACACATCACAGCAGCGACACGGATTAATTAGTACAGGGGTTCAGGGAGCTTTTATTTTCTTTACTCAACTCACATTTTAACGCAAGGCATGGACTGATGGCAGGGCACGAGATCTAAGGAGATCCGGGTTCTTGCCCCTCTGCCTATACGTTTCTGAATCAGAAATGGGACTTCCCATTGCAAAGTTGGTGACTCTGGGACAGCAAAGCAGACAAGTAAGTGCGCAAAAACCCCTGGGAACATATAAATCCCCAGGCGGGGTAAGAGATGTGACTTGTGGCTTGTGCTGCTTTATGTCTGGTCTATTAAATTAAATTAATATATCTCCAGCTGCACGCCTTGCTGAGAGCATCCAGACATCTTGGAGATTGACTTACCTTCCCCAAGTACAGGAATATGTCCACCATGTCCTGCTGCGCGAGGGCCGATTTAAACTGCTTCTCTGCTTCCCGGTACAATCCCAGCCTTTACAGAAAACAGCGAGATGGACGCGACATCCGTAAAGTAAAACAACACGAAATCAGTTAAAAATACCATGAGCTTCGGTAATGGCAACTAAAGCTAAGCCCCTCTTAACGAAGAGAACATTAACTGTACGGACATAAAGTTCATATGTCTCCCCAGCTGATTGTGAAGCGCTGCGCTGATGCCCTCCCCACAAACCATCCATCGGAGCTCCGAGGATCTGAAAGGAGCAGTGAAAACAATACCAGGAAATCCAAGGTCACGGCGTTCCTTCCAAATATCTCATCGTCTGTCTAATGGGAGCTCGGCTTGTCACAGCGTCCCTTAGAAATGATTTTAGGTGACAATGGGAAGGGGGTATAATGGGCTCACAGGAGTGTCCCTGGCCCTGGGGTGCGAAACCTTTCGCTATGCAGATGAAACGGCCGTATTAAGCATGCGCGCGCATGTACAGATTTGCCAGTATTATTTGTAATTGGGGCCTACCTGTAATAGCATTTTCCAAGCTGCACTTTCCACCACCAATCCTTAAACTGCACATACTCTGTGGCCAGGGCGGCCAGCTCCAGGGCCTGCGAATGACACAGGCGGAATCAACAATCAGCCTGTGTTGGGCTTTTTAAAGAAAATACTTTCATGAATTAGATATTTTTTCTGTGACGTAGCATTCTGCATCCTTACGTTTTTGACGTCGTTTTCGTGATGAAAGATGTACTCGAACAGGGCCTGGAAAAAACAAAACGCACGTGAACTTCACCGAAAGTCTTCAGCTAACAAAAACATACACGAGAGATGCAGGTCGTTTCCATATCACCAAGTCCGCGATGCCATTAGTGATTTAAAAACAAACTCTCTGTCCCCCCAGAGATGATGAGTGCATTAAAACGATCTGTAAGCAGCAAAGAGAGATCCAGGTGCTACATACAAGTCATTCAGAGACTGAACACACAAAAGTGACCCTCTAAATTGACGCCCCACATGGGAACAACGTTAGCTGTCCATCACCCCCGGGATTCTGATTTGGGTTTACGTATCCTCTCACCTCCAGGGGCCACACGTCGGACAGGTGACTGGGAAAGAACAGGAATCCTACACATCTTATTATCCCTCACTTTGGAATATCAACCACTTAAGGACTACGGGTTGTCCTTAAACCCATTAAAGACAATGCATTGTGAGCCTGTACATGTTTGGGCTTTGTCGTGAAGGGGTTAAATAAGCCATTTCATTTGTAATACCGTATTTGCTCGATTATAAGAAAAAAATACCCCTCGTCTTATAATCGGGGTCGTCTTATAATCAGACCTCAAATAGGTCTGACTATGAGACGACTAAGATCCAGATCCCCCGCAGCTGCAGGGGACCTGGATCCTCCTGTCTCCCCTCCCAACGCCCGCCCGCCGCACTTACCGGTGCTTCCAATTTCCTGCTGTATACCGGGGCAGCGGGTTGACATCTACGCGATTCGTGTGGACAACTTCCGCTGCAGCAGGAAGGAGGCGTGGCTAGCAGCGGGGGTTGTCTGCGTCCATCGCGCAGACCTTCCCCGGCTGTCAGAGTTCCCCGCACCGCTGCCTCCTGAATGCCTTAAACCTCCCTATATGTCACTCTTCCCCATAATATGCCTTTTAACCCTCTAAATGCCAGAGTGGCACATAGGGGTATAAGGCATTTCTGGAGGCAGAGTGGCACATAGGGGGTCAAAAGGCATATCATGAGGCACAGTGGCATATAGGGTTAAAAGGCATATCATGGGGCACAGTGGCATTTAGAGGGTTAAAAGGCATATCGTGGGGCACAGTGGCATGTAGGGGGTATAAGGCATTTCTGGGGCAGATGTGCATAACTGGGAGGGCAGGTTGGAAAATAGAAGGAAATAAAACCAAAATATTTTTCTCAATCATAGCTTTTATTAAAAAAAAAAAATAGTTTACATGAATTAACATTTACTGGTAAAACTTTTTTCCTATAGGGTCGTCTTATATTCAGGCTTTTTCTTTTTTTCCTAAATTAATATTCAGATTTGGGGGGTCGTCTTATAATCAGGGTCGTCTTATAATCGAGCAAATACGGTAGATTATTGTGTAAACACTGGTGACCTTGAAATTATTACAAGTAAATATTCTAACGTAGGGCAGCATTTGGCAAAATGTTCAGTTAATCAGGGTCTATATTTAGACCTAAAAACGGATGGGGGGGGCTATAATAATAAGAGACACATGACCAAATTATGAGCGTTTTTTATTATCTAGAGCATTAAGAAATGTTATGTTCCATTTGTTGCAGGGTTTTGTTTTTTTTTTGTTTTTTTTTTTAGAAGCAAACTCACTTTTGCCAAGTAGGGTTTCTCTGCGTATTTAGCCAAATTGAGCCGGGATATATTGATAAAAGGTCCATCGGGGTAAGTAAGCATCGATGCCTGGGTAAGAGGAGAAACATTTTAACAAACTATTAGATTCACCGCGGTCCCCATCGGCTAGCTAACCTTGTTTGGTTTAAATAACTACCGTTCCAAGCCGTATGCTTCGGCCGGCCGCGCTGGTCATGGGCCGGGCTGTACTAGCGGTTCTAGGAGTCCTAATGGCTTGCTCCATGGTCCCCGGCCGTCCGGACTGAGTACTGGGTCTGGCAAATCCAGTGATTGGTCTTCCTGACTGGGTCACTGGTCTACGTATACAAACAAGGGAAAGAGAGAATGAAGGGTTCGGGATGAAGCCAATGGGAGACAGAATCACTCCATGCCTATCTCCCATTGGCTCCTTAGTAAGCGTGGGCTTACTAAAAATGTATTTTTTCATATTGTGTTTGGTGCTGGACGTTTGTTACTTCACTATCCTACGTGAGAAGAGGATACAGTAAAAGTCATAAAAGGAAAAAATTCTTCATGAAAGACCGAAGCTAAGATTTTTTTTTTTTTTTTTTACCTGACTGCTGGACTGGGGCCGTCAAACTTTTTATTCATTGCTTGTTTAAGGGATGTGCCGGGACCTGTAATTTAAAGAATATTCAAATAATTAACGTTCTGTATTCAAGAAAATAAGAAATGCTACGAGCGGACTAAAGAGGAAGCAAAGGTTATTATTTATTGTTTTCTATGGAGCCATGAAATGACGTAGCAATGTACAACAGGACACCTATACAATGCTTTCCAACGCTCTGTAAGGCAGCCATTGAGGTTTTAACATCAAGCACGATAATCGCTTCCTCCTTGGGGTATTAAAAATATCACAGCAACCTTTGACAGTACAATGAAATAGCGAGAGGAACACCGTGGGCATCTCAATAGATTTACAGATCCCCTGCAAGGGATTACACAGTCCTAGGGCAGGACACTGACCCTTACATGAGCATAACGAGGAAGGTATAGCTGGGCTTGTCTCCATCAGCTGCGTATGATTAATTATCAGATAAAAAAGTGCTTCTGGCAGCCCTGCTCATATGTCATCAATACACACGTATACATGTATGTTAGGAGGCTGCACACGCACTCCGGTGCTTGGTGGGGATGTTTCAATCTCACAAGAATCAGAACACAGGAGAGGCATCTCTAGACAGCAAGCTTCGGGCAAATGCCGGTCGCCACATACGTTTTCAAGTGAATTCACACAAGACCCCCAGTGTTAGAAACCCAGTCTTGCATTCTGTAGAACCACTAAAAACATATAGAGCGACTCTCCTCGAGGTCCGAACCTGGAGGAGAGTCTGGAATTTTCCGCTCTTGAGGCTGTTGGCAATTCATACCTTGGATGGGTAAAAAAAAAAAAAGGGCTAATCCTATACATTGGGGTGAACTTACGAGCCACCTGAGCGATCGAATTTTCATCCAACATCATCTCTGCCATTCCCTCCTGGTCAACATCAACTTCGTCCACATAAACCATCTCGGTGAGAGCTCGGGTCTTCAGACTCCAGGCCGCCTGCAAGAGAAGACAAGGAACGAAAGAGTTAGACCGCCTTCTGCTGGATGGGGTCCGGCCACCGCATCACAAACAGCCCACGGAAATGGATCGCAGACAACTAAGCAGCAACGTTTCAAGTATAATTTTATCAGCCAATTATTTTTTTTTTATGAATTATGATGAAGTGCCCCAGTTTTAAAGTATATGTCTATCCAGGCCATGGGGAGAATGTATCAGAGGACAAAAAGTAATATCTACGGCAAGAATGTATTTAGAGAGCCTGGTGTTTGACAGGTACACATTTTCAGTACTCATTGTTTTACAGAACAAGGAGAGCCCACCACGCGCAGGGAAGAAAAGCATCACATTGGTGTAAAGGAAACTATATCTCCAACCTCAAGAAAACAGGTGACAAAACATTTCTGCTAAATTAAGTAGAAACATGGATTTATCCAAACTTATTCCCACTTCTATCGTTCTCCTCTTGGCACTTGGAATGGAAAACCCTCCTTTCTCCAAATCGGAGACCTAGAAACATTCTGTGTATTCCACATCCACTGTCGACGGGTGGTTTATTGCGTTGACGTGAGATGTTTTGCAGCATTAGTGACCCCTCCAGAATAGCGGACCCTGGACATCCTTGCGACGGGTGGCAATTCTTGGGTTGCTAATGAAGGCCATAAGATGCCTTCAAGCAACAGACCCATCTGCAGGCCCTTCTGAAGGTGGTCTGGACTCAGAACGTGGTCTTCCATTAATTTATGGGGCCGTCTACTTCCTTCGTTGGCTAAGCTTTAAGAGATCTGGGAAAACGCAGACCTTGACCTGTTTAGAGAATCAAACCTACATCTACGCAACTCTAGGTGCTCGGTGCTTCAGAGGGAGGGATTGAACAGGACGTGCCCTCGGGCTTCTGAGAAATAAGGGTCTTCTAGATGTAAAATAATTTGTAACATACATTTTCTGACAGTTTGGTACGTCTCAAAATAGCATTCTGGTCATCTGATCTCTTACTTAACATTCAATACATTCTACGAGGAAGTTTTTCACCTAGAATGATCTTCATTGTCTGGCATTTGTTAGAAATGAACAGTGACAGGGAATACCTTTCAGGCTATCGACCGTATTGGACACGACGTCTGTAATTAGGGGAGACAAATGGGAGCAAAGCAGACAAGCTGAAAATACAAATTAACACATTCGCGTTGCGTAAAAACACCAAACTCGCTGATATTTAGATGCGCTGACGCTCCTCAGATTTTATGTGGCCCAAGAGAGGCACTTTTGGGGTGTGGTTAGAGGCGTGGCTTGGGTGGAGTTGTGTGCCCTATTGTGGGGGTATTTGTGTAACTGAGTGGGGCATTTAGATTAGAAGAATAATGGGATTTATTTACCCCATTCAATTTATAATGCCGGTTCCTGCTGTTTCTATACACATTATTGGGGCTTTTAGGGCTGTAGAACCCTGCGATACCCTCATACCCAGCAAACATTCTGACCGCCTAGAAAAGAGGGGCATTAGGGGGGGAAAGAGGGGCATCAGAGGAGAGACAAGGGGGGGGGGAGAAGAACACGCCCCAAAGAGGGACTGGGTGAGCATACTTGGGAGGTATACCGTGTTTTTAATGGCATTTTCCAGGGCAGTGAAAATAGAATTGAAGATATGCCCACTTGAACCCGGTACACACAGAGTTAATGATGCTGAGCACTAATTAAAATATGCTGGAAAAATAATGAATTTCTTCTGGCTTCTTCCTCCAAGGGAGTCTGAGATTATTTCTACTACAGAAAACTGCTGGTTTTCTAATCTAATTAACACTAAACAATATGCGTGATTCACAATATACATTTCCTGATAAATCTTCGCAGATATAGCTCGCCGTATAAATCTTTAATTAAAAGGATATATTGCCATGGGTTAGATTTGTTTGTTTTGGGGGGGGGGGTGTACTCTAAACTTAATCAACTGTTTTATTTAATTAAGTTTGACAAATCGGAGCGAACGTTTCTATTTGTCTATTTCGTTACCTGTGTGAGGTCTCCAGAACCGGACTCCTTGAAGCAGTAAAAGAAAGAATATGAAATGTAAACGCAGTAAAGGCGGCGTTCCGGAACGGAGAACGGGAGACGTTCTGCTTCAAGGCCAACAGCTGCAATTCTTTATAATGGCACAGAAATTCACTAAAACGGCACAGACCGCTAGAAAAATGATTTCCTGAGATGGACTGAGATTTCTACGAGCTACAGACATCGAAGAGCCGTCTAGTACCGATGATGAGAACCCTAATCCAGAGCCTGCTGTTCTGCTAGTAAAACCCACCACGTCCGTGATGGCCCGTTTTAGATTTTTACTATGCCCACTTTCACGGTCCGTAAAGCCCGTACGGCGCGGCCAATCGATCAGAGATACACGTAGCCTATCTGTGTCTCTGACGGGGTTATGATGCCTGGAATGTCACCTTCAAAAGGTTAATAGCTCAGCACCCCGGGAACATAACTGCAAGTCAACGGCTGCATAACGGGCTTATTCTGGTCTTTAATGGAGAGAAAAAAAAATACACAGAGATAAATCCCACCGGTTTACAAGCCCACTGTTAATCATTTTCAGGTGCCTGTAAGTCACTCTCTCGGCAGCCGCTTTATTTTTGATGTCGGCGACAATATCCCAAGGACGACCTTCCGGTGAACGTTCTGCAGCTCCACGCGGACTGAAATACGGATGAAGATAACGGATAAAGCCACTCTAAGCCTGTTTGTATTGCGGATACTTTGGAAGCCCGGATCTTGATCTAGTGACACTATGTTTCCGTAAGGACATGGTGGGTAAGCTCTGCCGATGGAGCCTCAGTGTATCCATCGGACGGGTTGGATCCGATCACTCGTTCTTCCATTAGATTTTACGTTTGGATATGTGAGGATACGGATAAACCTCTTTATTAGATAGATCCCTATTTAATCACTAACCCCGCTTACAGAACCCAATATGGCATCCTGACCGCTCAGCAGATTACCCCATTATGTTTTCAGACATGGAAGGTCATCAAAGTGCGGGGTCGTGCAGGGCTGATTTATTAACCCCCTGCTGACCAAGCTTCCTGAGCTACAGGTATACATTGTACGTTCTCACCCCTCTGACGATAAGGAAGGCAAACAGCCGGGCGACCGGAAAGAAACCACATCCAGCCTTGTTTCCCAATCATCTTATTGGATACATAATCTGATTACATCTCTCTCTGCTCCATATGTCCCACTTTATGGACAAAAGCAACATTTTAAGCTTCTCCGGCCACCCCATCGCCATGTTGTTCAGTCAGCAGGATTGAAGTCACATTTTTTTTTCATTGGCAACAACACCGCTTACGCTTACAGAGACTTTTTGGCCCGGTATTTGCCAAAAGCAGTAAAAACCGTGACGCAGCCCTTTACAACCCCTGCATACTTATCGCTAGAGCGAGAGAGAGATTTTTAGTGGGTCATACGAGCCAAATCAACGCTTTATGCCAAGAGGAAACCCGCAGGCTCAAGCGTGACGATCCATTTTACATCGCTGCGGAAGATAACGGCGCTATATAAAACAATAAAACAACATTGGCAACAACAACAACTCTGAGAATCGGAAGCCTTAAATCAAATCTATAATTTCAATAATAAGATAGCAGGTTTGAAGAAAATAAAGACAGACGACGTGTTGCAGCATCTCCATTCGTTATCGGAACGAGGTTGTGGGGGGGGGGCAGACTCGGTGGCTGGGAGCAGAGAGGCGGCAGCGGCTGCAGCGATTTACTACAAAATAAACCAGTAGCCAAAGATCAAACGGCACGGACTGCAACCAAGCTACATAATCTAATAAATTACTTTGTAACACGGAATCCCAATATCCTTCCCCGCTTGTTCTGTCAATTTTAACCCGTTATTTTCAGGGTGTGTGGACAGGATCTTTGTAACGGACGCACCTCCAGGCCTGGTGTGTGTGTGTGTGTGTATATATATATATATATATATATATATATATATATAGGGTTAAGTATTTCATCCGTGGTATTAGCGCGCTTTCATCCTCTTATATGTTAGCCTCAGACACACTGGGATATCTCTGAAAGCCAATATGTCCCATATGGCGGGCAGACCACAGAGCCTCGGATTGTACTGAAGGAAGTCGTGTTTCCCACATACAAGCTGTGCCTCGATACAATATTAAAGCATATACACGCTGTGCAAAAGTTTGGGGTCACTCAGCTGTTTTCATGGAAAACGAGGACATTTCTGACTGTAACGTAATCGCAAAAGGGTTTTCTAACATCAATTATCCTTTTAAACTTCAACTTGGATCAGTGAACACAACGTGCCATTGGAGCACAGGAGTGATAAAGGGCCATTGGAGCACAGGAGTGATGGGAGTGATAAAGGGTCATTGGAGCACAGGAGTGATGGGCGTGATAAAGGGCCATTGGAGCACAGGAGTGATGGGAGTGATAAAGGGCCATTGGAGCACAGGAGTGATGGGAGTGATAAAGGGCCATTGGAGCACAGGAGTGATGGGAGTGATAAAGGGCCATTGGAGCACAGGAGTGATGGGAGTGATAAAGGGCCTCTGTACGCCTATGAAGAGATTCCATAAAAATCTGCCGTTTCCAGCTACAATAGTCATTTACGACATTAACCCTGTCTGCGCTGGATTTCTGATCCATTTTGTGTTATTTTAACGGACAGAATGTGCTTTTCAAGAGACCCCAAACCTGTTTAAAGTCGTGTATAATCTAAATCTATAACACAATGTATTCACGGCAAGTTCGGGAAAGGTTTGTGGCAGCGATGGGATATGAATTCAAATCTACTTTACAATTAAAGCTAAGAAAATAAAACCAGCGACTTCAAAGTAAAAGTAACGATCGGCAACTATAAACGTTATTGTTTAGGTTTTTAAACATTCTATAAATATTTATTCTCAGTAATTCTGTTTATATCAATCGTTGCTCCCCCGCCTCTTCTGCAAATTCTTCATAGAAAAACCGGGTGGACTTTGAAGCAGAAATAAAATGATTTAATTTCCCAATATGTTATCGGTTACGTCGTCTGCGCAGAATAATCACGGAGTCTCTTATATTGATTACATTTGCATAAACGGTATCATTAGCGATGCCCTCGTTAACCTTCACAATGTGACATCAGTGAAGAAAACATCGACGCACCTTGGGGAGAGACGCGCCCGTCACCCCGACGGCCCTCGGGGGCGAGCCAAGCCCGTCACGCCGACGGCCCTCGGGGGCGAGCCAAGCCCGTCACGCCGACGGCCCTCGGGGGCGAGCCAAGCCCGTCACGCCGACGGCCCTCGGGGGCGAGCCAAGCCCGTCACGCCGACGGCCCAAGGGCATGTGCTAGTCCCTCTTGTGAAATGGTCCTGTCAGAGGCTGATCTAGGAGTATCCCCTAAGTACCCCAACTTGCCCGACATCAGGTGGGGAGATCCTGAAATCCTGCAGATTTTGGGAGTCAGATGTTAATAGGGAAACCCCAACCTTACCCCTCACTGCCCAGACAAGCAGCCCCCTCATACCCCAGGCACCCCATGTTGCCCCGGCCGCTGTACCTGGTCACAGGGCTCCTGCTCCAGTATCCGAGAGCACACCTGGGCGCAAAGCTCAAACTTCCTACGCCGGAAATAACTCCAAGCCTGGAGCAGCGGCTCCGACTCCAGCCCCATCCTCACCGGGTGCAGCTCTCACCCACAGCGGCCGGCTCGGAGCAAGGCCTCGTCTCCATGGTAACGGCTCAGCCTGAGCGTTCCGTCTGCGTAGCAACCGCCTTCCACGGGGTCCTAATTGGGAATGAGTCTGCCCGTGAAACTGCCTGACTACGAGACGGTCCTGTAAAGAGCAGAGCTGTCCTGACCGCGCCTGCGTGTGGAAAGCGAGAACAGTAATAGTATTAAAAGTTTCACCGTTTATATTATACCCCGCAGGGCTTTTAACGCAATAACCAAATAACTGGCCGAACTGGGCACGGAAAAATTACTTCTTCCACCATCCACTTACACACCCTCTCTCTGCCTAGGCTCACCCTGACAAACACACACACACACACACACACACACAACTATACTCACACCATACGGTTACACACACAGTCGTACTAACACCATTCACTTACAGACATTCATGCTAACACCATTCACTTACACACACACTCATACTAACACCATATGGTGACACATAATAAAGTAACATGCACACAAACACCATACAGTAAAATATACACTCTACCATACCATACACTAACATTCACACACACAGTCACTTTAACACCATACACTTACACACCCATTGTCCCATCTGAATATTTCTTTTAGGACAGGAAAGTATCTCCCGTAAGGCGAGTAGAACGTCTTACATTAGCGTGAGCTCCATTGAGATTCACAGAGCTCATTGTCCCCGCAGGTGGGCTTCTTTGAGAGGCATTGGCCTGTGCCACTAAGCAGGGATCTGTTTTTGGATCCCTCTCTTCTGGCCCTTATGTTCCGCCTTTCAACACCCACCAAAGGGATGTCGTTATGCACCAGGGTGTGGGGGCATTACAACACTGAATGCAGTGATTACTTGCCCCCTCAGCCCCGGGGGGACCCGAGCCAAAATGATTTCTACCTGTGTGAACCAGATGCGGCAACAGAGCTTGTAATCAGTGCCCGCTTTTCCAGCCGTGTTCTGCTTTCAGCGCATTGTCTGGGGCTAAACATTGTAATTCCCGTCTTCCCAATTCTAAGAGTTTAGTGAATGTATCTCTAGGCGCAATGCTTCATCCTGAACAGAAACGCAGATATGAAATTGCCTTTTCAGTTGCAGGAGCGCGGATTTCATTATGATCGAGCGTTTAATCTGGGTGCAGAGAGGGGGGGGGGTATTTACAAAGAGACAGAGCGACATTAAGTGCTCTTTGCATTCTGTAGATCACCCGCCATCTGTCAGCTATCTGCTCCCTGTTGTCCTAATCATTCAGCGACATTGTTCAGGCCCCGGATGAATAGCAAAATAGCTGGAGTGAAGACACCCTGGCCGTCCCTGCCTGTTCATTGATTCCCAATCAGCCTGCTTTATATTTCCTCTGCGTTTCCACCTGTTGAAAAGCAATCGAGTTAAGCGAGCTGTCGTACGTGAATGGAGCGCTTTAACTGTTTAAAACCCACACAGTCAACAACGCCTCGCTCAAATCATTACAGATATGTATCACTATAATGGATATTAACCAGAACGTCAGAGGCTTTGAAGTAAGGGCGCTTTAATTTACTAAAAGGGTGGTAGATACATGGAACAGCCTGTCTTCAGAAGGTGGTAAGGTTAACACACTAAGGGTTCCTGTGTCGTACAGTTTGGAAAAGTCAATCGGCTGTGTAACAAATGTTCAAACTTATTACCCCACTGGGGTAGCAAAGGCAAAGGACGCCATGAGTGTCCTTTAACATGGGCCCCATATATATGCGCTATGCAGGGCGTCCATGATGTCATACATTCTCTAAAAGGCGCGTAGTTTAAATGAGCACAGAATAAGAAATATACTTTTATTACATATTTATCTGGTTTTGTGAAACCCGTACTATGTACAACACCATGGAAAGTTGGAAACCGTTGCTGCAATAAAAATGATAATAATGTAACTTAGAGATATTTATTTGGGCAATTAAGGATATTAAACGTTTCCCTCTGCACCTATTATCATGATAAGGTTCCCTAATCTAATCTACGCCATTACATTATTGGAGCACTATATTAACTTCTACCACATCAGCTGGGGGGCAGTTCCGCTTACCTACCACCATCTCAGTAAAGTAAAGGTTCCTTACATTACGCCCTTTAGTGTTAGATTACAATCTCTTCACATTATGGGTATAACCCACGCCTGATGACCAGTAAGGGCGTGGAAGCAGAATGGGGGTTAATGGTTTAATGTGGGGAAATGTATTTATACGAGAGCGCTACGGTGCCCAAAATATTTGTATTTAATCTGTGGCAGAAAGGCGCTAAACTTCGCACTCAAACGCCCTCGTATTCTAGAATTAAAGAAGCCCCGAAATAATAAAATGATGCAATAAAAGCTATGAAATTAAAGTCATCACTTACCCCGTTCCATGTGCCTCTTACTTACACCAGAACTACATTTCTTTATGTTAATAGCTTTATTGATAAACTGTAAAGCTCTTGAATAATAACCATTATCCGCCACACAAGCACGGCCAAGGGAAGCATTACGCTTTGTTTGGGCATTTAAATGCAAAGTAGATTGTTGTAATATTTTCTGCGTTCGCCGCTGCTTGCGTACTCTTTGCTCCCACTTGTTTGATAGATAATCATCTCGTGTTGTCGCTAATGACTTCAGCATTACTTCGTTAAATTGCGTTTTTGGCTCAACTATTACCATCATATTCCCCTAAAATGAAATTAAAGGTGCTGTTCCACTTACCCACCTACTGGATCTACCGAGACACGTCTTTATTTGTACCGTAAAACACCCAAACCCTTTCCGGAAATACTTCTTTAATCATGTAAAATGTTACCTTTATTATATGGTTAAATTACTAAAATAGAATGGCAAAGGTAAGGTTGATTTGCTAAATGTGTCAGCGAGTGTAATGTTTTATCTAACTGGGACAGCAGCTTGAAATGCTCCATAGGCGGTGTATAGAGGAGATGGAGTGACATAAGGATCAAAACTGGGCAGAGCATGGAAAAAAATATGATTTTTTCATTATTAGGATTATTGTTTAGGAATTTTGTGGTCAAGTTCAATTTAAATTGTATATTTTTAACCCCCCTGCCTTGCATTAATGTAACATTGTTAAGTTAGAAGCCTATAAACATGTATTCTGTATAACCCAGTCTCTTCCTTGTTTGTTTATTTGCAGTGAGTTGTTTTGTGTCTGATAATAAGAAGCTCTGTTTCTTGTTGTGTTCTTTCTGCAACAATGTTGCTTCTTGGTATCTATGGGATGCGGTTCCAATAACCCAGGCACCCTGCACAGACCACCAGCAGGGCTGATCACCCCCCCATACCTAGGATGCTAGACTTTTAACTCTCAATGGAGGGGGATTGAGCATGACTGGGAAGAGTGCCCTGTGATTGGCTGAAACTTCACATCCTTTAAGTGAATCAGCCAATCAGTCTTATGCGAGGGGTGTGCCAATGACAGCAGTCCTTATTCCAGTACTGGAGATCCTAATTCCCTCTGCAGGAGGCTGGCAGCCCAAGGACCTGCTTGTGGATGCAGTTTGCAGGAGACTGCACAGCACAGGCCATAGGGACATCACAGGACCAAGGACAGCTGCCCCCCCACCCCCCAGCCATGCACAGAGCATGCAACACCTTCTAACCCAGTGCATTAGGCTGAGGATCTGCATGCAGGAGAACATTGATGCATTGACATTATATCCAGCCCACTGCACATGCAATACGAGGTCTGTGTGCTTTTTCCATGAAGACCAGGAGGGTCCAGGAGACCAGGAGGGTCCTGAAGGGGTAACTGGCTGCAATTAAGAGTTGGGAGATGGCTGACAGGACTGCCCCTAACTGCCACCTGAGGCTGGAGTGGGTCTATGGCTACAGAGGACACCAATGCCGCAACAACCTGTACTACACAGCTGCCAAGGAGATTGTGTACTTTGTGGCTGGGGTTGGTGTGGTCTACAACACCAGGGAACACAAGCAGAAATTCTACCTGGGCCACAATGATGACATTATCAGGTACCTGCGCAGGTGTCTATTTCTTGCTACAGTGTGTCCTATGACTCTGTTGTGCTGGTGACACTGGGGGTGGAAGGGTTAAGGTTTGCATTTGTGAGTATGTGCCCAGCAGATGGGCAGTAAGCTCAGCCCCTCTTATTAATACCCCCCTGCACCTAGTGGGTGAAGGGAGGGGGGGGCACATTATATATCAGGGTCAGGTTACAGCCCAGACAGGTGTGTCTGGGAGTTAACACTTTCACAACCAGGTGTGAATACATCTTCCAGAAATGTGGCACTTACGGGGTTAACTACTAACAGTAGAGCCATTGTATAGAATATTGCAATCAATAGAGATTTCTGATACTTGAGGTTTAAAAGGTTTTTTTTTTGTTGGATAACAGCAATAAATAAACTTTGTGGCTAAATGGAGGTGGCTGTTTGCTATTGGCAGCCCAGAAGTATTTTATTGTTTTTTAGGGGAGGTTTAGGGGTTTAGATCTCCATACAGGGATCCCTGACTTTAGTATGCTCTGCACTTATACATAGTATACCTTCATTATAAACCAACTTTCTCACAGATCCGATGTATCATGTGCCTGGCTAGGGGCTTCTGAATATCTGGTCTGTTAAGAGACTGTTGAGCTCTCCAGGAGGGCTGCATGAGCCTGTCTGCAGTTTTTAAACAGTTAAATTCAGTCTTCATTGTCATCAATGTGTAACTTTCTATATCTGCCTCCTGAATTACTAAATACTCACAGTTTAGTACATTTGGATCAGTTACTGTATCATGTAACTGTTCAGAGTTTAACCCCATGTTCCCCAACATTCCATTTATATTTAAACAGCATGTTCTGACCTTGCCTGTAATAGAATCATCTAAAAATGCAGAGGGATATCGGTAATATGTGGGTTTTGGGTTAATAAGATATATCTGGACATGTCTTCCTTGTGCGGGGTTTACCATGAAGCGTTGAAGGGGTTAATACGTGTTACATGTAGCAGCAGGCGTGTAGATTGTAACAGTAATCCACTATTTGCTGGGTAAACACAGCTGGTCAGCGAGACGTTCAGCACCGCAGTCTAGGACAGCTCCCAGGGACCAGGCCATGCCCCGTGTATTGGGTGCTATGGGGTATTAAGGGCTACGCAGGGCAGATGCATGAACTGGACTGGGGTCAATACACCGCAAATGGAAAATCTGGGATAAAAACAGGGATATCCGCCCAGAGTCACCGGATCGCCGCTTTTTAATAATTTTCCTTCCCTTTGCAGTCTTTTCAGTAGCTTGTGATAGATTTATCCCGTCCTCTACACTGCATTCAAACAGGTGCAGCTGCCATTTATTAACACGCTGGGCATGTTAGCTCTGTTTTAATACAGATTTAGCTGTACTGACCCATCTCTAGCTTGATCTTGATTTTTTTTAACCCAAATTATTAGGCTGGATATCCTTCTTGGCCAACCCCGTGTCTGACAGCCCACAAGAGAATCCCCGGTTCCCATGACGCCATCATTAATCCTTCTTACAGCGATAATAATCTGTATTATAGTCATCTGTAGATGACCGCTACCGTGCATTGGGTTTCACCTAACCTCATGATTCATATATGATAAAAAAATCACCATTTTTTTTACACAGAACCGTTCCTTTAAAAGCTGCAACAAATATACTCTTCTTATAAAATTAATCCCCAGCACTGGATTTTTCTTCTGCATAATTTTTTTTTTTTTTTTTAAATTAATCCTTTTCCATCTGGATTTTATAATCAGCGGGGATAGACAGACGTGACGAAGAAATATGAAATATTTATCAGGAGCCGAAACGAGGCTTGTCTTCCGCATCACGTAATTTCATTTTATTTTATTTAAATATTTTAAAATGTAAAAAAAAAAAAATCTGGCAATCAATGTATAAGAAGCCGCAATTTAATGGGAAAACACTTTTTTTTATGTATTTAATTTTTTGGGGTTTGTTCTAGGGTATTAAAGAAAATATAGGATGTTTAGGCCTTTTTAAGCTTCTAGTTAAAAAATAAATAAATAAATAAATAAAAATTTAGTCCAACCGAACTAATTCTGTTTCTTGTCCCTAAGGAGATGACCTCATTTTCTTTTTGCCTGAAGAATTGAATTTTTTGGGGGAAAAAAATTGTGCAAGGGATGGCGGACCACTGTATGGTGACCTCCAGCCTCCCATGCTCATTAAAAATATTTAGCCTTCAAAGGTGGCCATTAAATTTGGGTCGGAACTATTCCAAATCCAGCATTTTAGGGTTAATTGTCCTAATAAACGAATGTATCGGAGATTAAAACGACAAACACGTGTGAGAAAACACACAACCCTTCCGTATTCCGGTTAGGGCAGCCATGTTGATCCTCCCCTTAAGTGACTCCTCCTCTTTAGTGGAAGCTGATTGGTGGTTGAAGCTAATTGGTCGAGAAGAGGGGCGTTAGGAGGGGCAGTAATTAGTTATGCAGCATTTGTCCTGCCTGCCACCCTGGATACCCCTCATGCTTTTAAATTAATTAGACAATTTGGTTTAAATTTGATTTTAATTTAATTTCAATTTAAATTGATTAATAATATGGAAATTAGTATGTAAATGGGCAATTTAGCAAATAATGTTGTATGTCACAGAGAACCGCGACACCGGTAATTATTAATCTCCGCTCGATGATTCTATTTTATATATTTTATATGAATATATAAAATATGATATTTGCATGTGAATCCCATGTGAATTCTTGGGAATTTTAGTAAAAAAAAAAAAAAAAATTCCTTTTTTAATTTTTATTAATGAGCAGCATTACTCACCATCGTTAACACGGACTCCCGTGGCTGCTGGTGTGTGTGGAGTCAATTAGCGGAGGATGTCTCTGCGCATCTTATGTCATCAGATGACATAAAACACTTTGTATCTTGTGTTTTATGATCAGTGTTACATAAACAAAACAAACAATCACACGTTCCGATACGTCGCCCGATCCTCTGTCACCGTTGTCTCTTTAGGGACCTCATGAGTTGCAGGATCGTATGCGTAATATATCTGAACATGTGTTGAGTCTGCAGTTAATAACACGTGGGCCGCGTTGGCCGTTCCGTTATGAGCAGGATGGCGGAACGCGTCGGTTTTCTTAATGCTGCTTTCCCTTAATCACCGGTGGATAAGCTGTGGATACAATGTGACATTTGAGAATTAACGCAACGCCTAGTCAGTGCGGGTCATATGCTCAGGTTACTGTGTCAATGCGATTAATACCCATCCCCCGGAAGTCCTACTAGGATGACCAGCTGAAGGGTTGCCGGACTTTTTCTTTGAGATGTAGCGTTTTACTAATATTTAGCTTTTGTAACGTTCCAGTGTTCTAAAGATGGAATGATCGTACGATGCGGTCTGTGATGGATATTTCCTGAGGAGATCGTATAAAACCAGAGGGTTAGAGACTTAGATGTAATGCAAGGAGGCTTTACTTTACGGAGAGGGTGGTGGATAAGGGGAGGGGCCTCCCAGCAGAGGTGGTAGAGGGTAATACCGTGAGGGTATTAAACATGCATGGGATAGACATACGGCTCCTGAATCTAAGACGAGACCAACGACTGAGTACGGTCTTTACAGCAGGAGAAACAGGCGACTAGACGGGGGCCGGATGGGGCTGATCTGCCGGCAGGTTCTATGTTTTTTATGAAATTGTTAATACTCGCTGGTCTCTTGCAGGTGAATCATATTAGTTGCAGAGACCGTATCAGATCGTTAAGTATGTTTAATTATATTTTGATATTCTAATTACTGGCGCTTGATGTTTGCGTTTTGGAAAAGCAGTTTGTGTTTTTTTTTTCTCATAAATAAGAGGTTTTTGGTTCCAAACGAATTCATCTTATAATTGTTCCAGTTGGCCGGGTTCCAGCCCGCTAGGAAATGTAGCGGAACATCTGCTATTTCAATGCGGATTAGTACAGGTTTACAGCTGATGTCCTGCAAATTTAATGCAGAAACAATCGTTCGGATCAGAAGAGCCTCTTGCAAGTCGTGGACGGCATGCGATATATTAAGCGCGGCTCTTTTTTTTTTTTTTTTTTTTTTTTTTTTTTTTTAAACCCGGAGCTGTCTCCATGACGATTGCACCTCACAAGGTCTTTATCGCAATTCGAGCGGCTCATAAATCCCGAGGGAAAAACATATTTTACAGAATTCTATTATATATCGGAGAGCCGGGTATCTGGATGGATTTGTGATGTCATCAAATCGGATAGGGAAACTCGTTGTGTATACAAATATGAGAGGGTCCGCAGAACTTGGCCAAAAGGAAGGGCCACAAAGAGCGTTCCAAACCTTACTTGGTCTTTATAGTCAGGATAACCCTATACCATGCAGACTTAAATTCCCCCACCGCCTACCATTCACCTCTACCACTTCTGATGGCCAGCTGTTCCACTTAATCACCACCCTCTTATCGCCTCTTGATCTGAAATGAAAATGGAGTTGCTAGGTACCCGTCATTTCCAGTCCTCCGCTTTTCCCGGGTACCGTCTCGTGTAGAAAGGAATCCACGGCTGTAGGAAGTATTGACAGCAACTAATTGGTAATGGCAGCGAAGTCTCTCCGAAGCCCGGAACGTCCACTCCTAACTGTAATCGTTCTAACGAGTGAATGATTAAGTGACGCGGAGAAAAGCAGAGAAATTCAGTGAGCGTCTAGAAAAAAAAAAACGTAACCCGGGGTTCACAAGGCAGTTACTGGACAGATGTGTGTGTGTGTGTGGCCAAATGTCTTCACAACTGGAAATACTATGGGTTCAACTCGGTCCCAGGGAGGGAAGTAGAGGCGGAACTGAGCTGCATGGATGAGTGTGTGTATGTATGTATGCATGTATGTGTACCGGGTGTTATAGTGAGTGAGAATGCGCATAGTGTTCGATTGAGTATGTGTAAGAATGTCATTTTAGAGTGAGTGTGTGTATATAGGTGTATGATGTTATGTATTTGCATAAGTGTATGGTGTTAGAGTGAAGATGTGTATGTATGTGTAAGTGTATGGTGTTAATATATGATGTGGCCACAAGGAAGCCGATAGTCCGTCGATAAAGTCAGCCGGTAAAGGCGGAGAAACCAGGCGTTATCCGCGTAGCCGCAACGTTACAATGTAACACGCGACACGTCGCAGGACGCGCTGCGCTCGGCTGCCCCCTCAACCCATTGATTCATCGATCAATGAGAAGACCGCAGCGTCACCTGATGTGGGGCAGGAGGGCAAATGTGATTGAAACCGCAGGGGCCGTTGTGCTCCTCGTCCGGGTTTTGCCTTGATAGGGAAGTTTTCTCAACAAACCGTGTATCGGCTCCTCGAGACGGACGGGTTTTATCTCAAGAGCTTCTATTATTACAGACCGGTGACCGCCATCGGCTTTGGTCCGGTGGTGACGAGGTCTCTCGGGGTATTGGCCGCCGCTGATCGTTTCTGGGGCTCTCCTAGCGTTTTGCTTCACGTCAGGAGTCATCAATGTATGTTTTAGAACACGTGGCTGTTCCGTGATACGTATGTTCTCCAGCAGGCGAGTCCAATTCTGGTTTGATGGAGCTGATTAGAGATGACCTTCAACGAAGATTTGGTTTTGTTGAGAGGGCGATAGATAAGCAGAACAACCTCCCAGCAGAAGTGGTAGAGGGTAATCCAGTGAGGGGATTTAAACGTGCGTGGAGTAGGCATATGGCTCCTGAATCTAAGACGAGGACCAAGTAGGGTGATAATTATAGTAATAATAATAACAATAATAGTAATTATGATGGTCATAATAATAGTAACAATAATAGTCATAATAGTAACAATAATAATAGTGATAATAGTAATTATAGTAACAATAATAGTAAAAATAGTTAACAACAATAATATTAATAATAACAAGAATAGTAATAATGGTAAAAATAATAATAGTAATAATTGTTAGAATAATAGTGATGATCGTAGTAATAATAATAATGGTAATAATAATAATTAATAAACTGGTCCCTGTAAACCTCGGTTTACGGAGCCGGAGCCGTGTTATTATCGTATTATTAGCTTCCCCGTTACACGCCGAGTTGATATATTTCACGGGAATTGCGTCGAGCGTTGATGCCGTTCTTTGAGGATAAACGCAGGAAATCGTTTGGCGTCGAAGCGCTCTGTTTATGACGAAGCCTCCGGATTCCGCTTCCCGTCAGCGTTCTTTGATCTGTAATATGTAAGCGATTTATTTCCTGCACACCCCGGGGGCCGGGAGCAGCAGCTGCTCGTCACCTACGTTTACAATCACCGATTTGGCCGGGATTTCCAGTTTAAATGTATTAACCCCTTCAGGGACTGAATGAAGTTATCCAAGGGAGTTCTATCCGAGCCACGGACGGATGAAATCGGTGAGAAGGTGCATCAGGACGTCGCCATGTACTGTATAGTAAAGTCAGCCATTCCCAGCTTAAATGAATAGCTTTTAATAATAGAAGCCGGCAGATCGGCCCCCATCCGGCCCCGTCTAGTCGCCCGTTTCTCCCGCTGTAAAGACTCAAACCTTAATCAGTCGTTGGTCTCGTCTTAGTTTCAGGAGCCGTATGTCTATCCCATGCGTGTTTAATCCCCTCGCTGTATTACCCTGTACCACGTCTGCCGGGAGGCTGTTCTACTTATCCACCACCATTCCAGTAGGTAAATTATAAGAGGTAATTACCTCATTCTGCCCCCTGCCGAGGATTCCGTTTGGAATCAGAACTTTAATTAGCGTGATCCCCACGGCAGGTGACTCAATGGATAACGTAGTCGATCGATACGCATCTGTATTAGGTGAATCCCCCCCCCCGAGGCTTTTTAAAGGGCCAGCGAGTAATTATTCTTCCACCATCGCAGGCTCACCGCTCTCCGAAGAACCTATTAATCAAAGTAAAAGTGGCGAGCGAGTGCTTTACAGGAAACGTTTTATTGGTGTCTGCGGGAGAATTTTCATAAATTTGGAGCGATCTTTTTATACGGAAATTTATGGAGACGATAACCATAATACTCCATACGCGAACCCTCGGAAAGGGGGGACCTTGGACCCCGTTATTATTCCGAAGACCTGCTGTGGGGGTCACTTGAATTAATCTGCCGGCAGATCGGCCCCATCCGGCCCCCGTGTAGCCGCCCGTTTCTCCTGCTGTAAAGACTCAAACCTTAATCAGTCGTTGGTCTCGTCTTAGATTCAGGAGCCGTATGCCTAGCCCATGCATGTTTAATGCCCTCACTGTATTACCCTCTACCACTTCTGCTGGGAGGCTGTTCCCCTTATCCACCACCCCCTTCTGCTTACAAAGCTCCCCATGTTTATGGTCCCCAAAATCAGGCGTCTAAACTTCTGTAAAGACCCATTCGAGGTTCACTTGAGGTTCGTGGATATGCGGCGGATGCAGCGCAGGCACATATAAGAACGTCATCGTCGCTCGGCTTCTGATGGCTGCAGCGCGCTCCGCCTCGGAAAGCTCTAGGAAGGTTTTTAGCGTCGCTCAGTGTCCTTGCAGCTCATCCCGTGCATTATTCACGAGGTTTTAATTCTTAAAGGAACCTGGCGGTTGCCTGGAATTCCTTCTGAATATGCGATGCGACCTCCATATAACCACAGAGAGCATCTGCCCCCCCCTGCTTAATATCTGCCCCGGGGGAATACGAGGGGAGGTCGGCCAATAACCAAGGAGCCCGACGGGGCCACGGAACTCACACTAAGTAACCCTGCAGTTTTAGGGCACGATCAGCATGACAGCTCACGCCGAGAGTAAAAACACGAATGGGGACGGGAGCTTTAATAGCAGCAGCCACGGTGGGAGAGAGTGAGTGTGAGTGTGTGAGTGTGTGTGTGTGTGTAGGTATGTGCGTGGTGTTAGAGTAAGTGTGTGTTACTGTATTATGTTAGAATGTGCTTGTGTGTGAACAGACGGTGTTAGCGTGTGTAAGTGTATGTTGTTAGTATATGAGTGGGGCTGTTACTGTGGTGTGTGTATGATGTTAGCGCATGTGTTAGTGTCAGGTGTTAGCATGAGTGTGTGTGTTAGAATGTGGAGTCAGCGTGTGAGTGCATGGCGTTAGTGTGTGTGTCAGCGATTGGTGTTAGATGTGAGCCTAAGGTTCATGGTGTGAGGGAGATATAGTGTGTGTGTGTGTGTGTGTGTGTGTATATGTAGGTGTATGGTGTTGGAACTGAGATCGGCGTGAGGTTTACTTAAATAAACGGCCTCCATTAATCTTACTCTCGGCGCCCGTCTGACGAGGCTGCTGTCATCCCGCCATATTCACCCGGCGCTCGCACAACGATTCCGCGCTACAGAAGGAGCGGCAGAAAAGGGGTTAAACCGGAGGCCGTCAAAAGCATTCCTTTATTCAACATCCTGGCTGATCTAATAATAATAATCCAAGGTGTAACTATTATTAATAATTGATTTTTAATGCGCCACCATAGTCCGTAGCGCTGTACAACGCTGTCTCTGGGTGCAGAGAATCCAGTTTTTGAGTTCTCCGGAAATCTCTGGATAGGTATGGAGCAAATGATGATTCTTATAATGACTTGTGGGTTCGTATAGCGCCATCCTATGCCACAGAGCTGTACAGCGGGAGCGTGCGCGGCCAGCGCGCTGTACGTCGGCGCGGGTGGATTAGCCGCACTCTGCGGAGAGCCACATAAACCTCATCCTGATTTCTAGAGCGATGTTAATCCGCGTCCCTCTCCTTTTAATCCCTAAACGAGAGCAGGCAAGGTGACCCCCCCCACGCCCCCCCATACCCGCTGGGCACCGGCCACACGCCCCGGATCGGCCACTAACAGGCTAAATAACGCGCGGCTCTGCCGGCGGCGCGACGGATGCTTTAGTTGCTCTCCTTTTATATTAAATGGAAGCGGAGCGTCTCGGAGCAGCCGTAGAAATAATGACTTTGTCTGCCGGTTATTGTTTCCTTCGCTGAGGATTCCACTCGTAATAATTGGATCCCGTCGGTGATAGAAACCGGCGAACGATAAATGCCGGGGAAGATCCCGGTTTAAACCATTAACCCTTCCATCGCCGGGGCTCGAGGAGGTCAGAGAAGCCCCCGAGACGTTTGGGGACGATCACTCTCAGCCGGCAGAATGGGCTTCGTGTAGGTTTTTGACGTAACGACCTGTGGATATCGTTAATTGTGAGATGAGGCGTCCGATTCCCGACATTAAGGGCAGTGGATGATTTATAACCTTTGGCCGGTTTATGGACGTCGGTTCCCCGGCACCGGTGACTGAGGAAGATATTAATTAACCCATAATATGGGCAGATCTGGGGGGTATTTGCCTTTTACCCTCGGGGAATGTCAGCGGCCAGCCCCCTGTATAATGTATAGATAAATCAGTAAGACACCCTGTATAATGTATAGATACATCAGTGAGACGCCCTGTATGATGTATAGATTTGTACCTGATTTAACTACACATTGTGCAGGGTCAGCCAGGGCCCCTCTCTCCGGAGCTGAAAGGGTTGCACGCGCGGGGCAGGGGATGTGGAGAAGCCCCCGGTGGAAGCCTTCGGCAGATGTTGAAAGGACCAGCCAGTCGGTCGTCGGACGGTGGGGAGCACATTCTGCCGGCGGCCGCTCCTCACATGCTGGCGCTCTGATCAAACAAGACAGCTCTGAAGATGCCGCTGCCCACCACCAGAATTCCGGCTCTTTTTAAAATATTATTATTAATATTATTATATATATAAAATATTATTTTGTCCGCGCTCCACCCAGGACACCATTTACCGAAACGCATGCTTTATTTTTTTTTTTTTTAATCTTCACTTTATATAATTCACGACAATTAACAGAATTCCACTGATAACAGACACAGTAGAGACATTTCTCTGGAAACCCGGCCTCAAGTCACGAGCTTCTCTCGCTCAACGTTTCCTGCTACATTCTCCTAATATATATATATATATATATATATATATATATATATATATATATATATATATATATATATATATATATATATATATATATATATATATAAATATAAAAAAAAGATAAAAACAATATAAAAAATAAAACAAATTCCTATTATATCCCAGAAAATTCTATTTGGTTTACATTTTCATAATAATAATAATAATTTTTTCATGGAGGCTCAATTTGTATTAATTTTTTTTTTTTTTTTTTTACATGCAACCAATAAGAGATGGGATCTCTCTAATCGTATATATTTATTTAATGTCCGGTGGTTCTGCCGACTTTGTCGTTCTGCTTGGATTTTGGACGCTTGTCTGAACCGTTCTCGGTCTGCAGTCCCCACGTCTTAGCGGATATTTGTCTTTGGTCACCAGACGCAGGGACACATAAGGGGCAGAACCACCGGACTCTACTCGCTTGGGGCTGATCCCTGCTGCAGCCCTGCAGTTACTCCGCTCTTTATATATATAGTCTACAGCATTCTAGGATTTAGGGTTATATCATAGGGATATAGATAAGACCAGGACTGTTTATTAATTTCGAGACAGTTAGATGTCGGGGTGTTTATTAGATTGCTGGTTTGTGAAACGCGTCTGCGGCTGCTGATCTAAGACTCCTTGTTCTAGACGTCTCAAGCTGTCTCTATCATTGTCCTTTGTGACCTTGAACGCTCTGCCCCTCTTCTTGACGTTTTTAACTTAAACCCTCCATGGCCATTCATTAGCCGGGGGGGGGGGGGGCACCCGATCACTCCACTTAGTTACACACATTGCATCGCCAAGTGGACCGATTGATTGCCGATGAGAGAAGTCCTGCGATCGGGGCGGAACGCTGACCCTCGACAATGGACTCTGATTTAAATGGATTTGCTTTTAACTCTACAAATGTATCCAGCGCTGAGCTTAGAACGCCGAGAACTCTTTTATACGTCACGCCAGAGGCTGTCACCTTCTCTGAGAAATGAGTCCGTCCGTCGTCTCCAGTCCGTCGTCTCCGATCTTATTAAAGGGCGATGCATCCCAGTAATTATTCCATTAGGGACGGTGAACCGTTCAGCCATTAAGGCTGATAATAAGCAGTTACATGAAGGTTCTTATATATACTAAGTAATGTTAGTGAGGGTTGGCTCGTGGTGGGCTGGTTGTGAGACATCACATGCGCGGTTGGAATGATTGAACCTGGACGGGTGCCACCTTGGTAAATCAATCTGATCCTGGATGCCACGACTCTTTATTCGCTAGGACCTCGTATTAACCAAGTGACCTCTCTGTTCTCCTAGCTTGGCCCTGCATCCAGAGCGAGTGTTGGTGGCCACCGGACAAGTTGGGAAAGAGCCGTACATCTGCGTCTGGGACTCGTACACCGTGCAGACGGTCTCCATACTGAAGGACGTTCACACCCATGGAATAGCTTGCTTGGCGTTCGATGTGGATGGACAGGTAGACCGATGGATGAGTGGAATCCATTGAGAAGCTAGATTGTATTTAGTAAGGGTTTACGAGTCACAGCCGGTCCAGGGTAAAGGAGATTATGACGCCTTCACGATAATAACCTGCATTAATATTCATTGCATTTTGGCCAGGGGCCACAGGCAGTTGTCCAACTTGGCCTTCCAGATGGTCAGTCTTGGATACTGAATGGAAATCTGTTATTGAATGCCAATCGAGGGAGTAATAAACTTATTATTAACCGACATGTCCCCAGTATGGACAGGAACCCAGTGAGATGTCCCCAGTATGGACAGGAACCCAGTGAGATGTCCCCAGTATGGACAGGAACCCAGTGAGATGTCCCCAGTATGGACAGGAACCCAGTGAGATGTCCCCAGTATGGACAGGAACCCAGTGAGATGTCCCCAGTATGGACAGGAACCCAGTGAGATGTCCCCAGTATGGACAGGAACCCAGTTATATGTCCCCAGTAGAAATGGTGAAGAGGGATGAATTTACGTTTAAATTTGTTTTGTATCTTAAGTTATTTTCTAACTTGTTTGCCTCTTTGATTACTTTGCGCTTTCGCTGATGGCATCGATGCCCGCGGACGCCAGCGGCTGGTCTCAGTGGGTCTCGACTCCAAGAATACGATCTGCGTTTGGGACTGGAGGAAAGGAAAGCTGCTGGCGATGGCGCCCGGTCACACGGACAGGGTAACGTCCAACGTTCCGGTATCTAACAACACACCCCTATATAAAAATAAATGGGGGGGAAAAACAGAAAATAAATACAAATTCACAAATTACATTGAAAATATTTTGTCCCAGCGCCACTTTTGACGCAGTTTAGAATTTTATGGTTATTTGCCCGGTGAAGGATCTGAGCTCCTTCCATAAAACGGTTTAAAAGACTCCACGGGGAAGGCGCTGGCTGGATTTGTCCTCGCGCAGGTTCTGCCCCCGTCCCCGGCGGCCGTGTCACAGGGAGACTGTAATCACCCGGTGGGGGAAATTCATCTCCAGTGACAGCGCCTCGGGGGCTCGATCGCCGGGGCAGCGAGGGATCCGGACCAAATTCTGCTGTCACATCCGATAACCCGAAATTCCAACCGGACGCTTCCTCTGGGAGAGATGTGAAGATTCCCCTCTCTGTATAAAACCGACGGCTTTCCCCGGACTTACTGAGCGGGGCATTTAGAGGAAGAATATGGGGTTTATTTACCCCCTTTAATTTATAAAGCCGTTCCCTGCTGTTTCTATACACATTATCGGGGCTTTTAGGGCCGTAGAACCCTGCGATACCCTCATACCCAGCAAACATTCTGACCTCCTAGGAAAGAGGGGCATCGGGGGGGAGAGAGGGGCATCGGGGGGGAGGGGCATCAGGGGAGGAAAGACAGGCACTGGGAATTGTTGACCAGAGAGAGAGAGAGTTATTATTTCATTTTTTGCAGATATTTGACATCTCCTGGGACCTTTATCAGCCCAACAAACTCGTCAGCTGTGGGGTCAAACACATTAAGGTAAAAAATAAAAATCATGACCATCTCCTGCTTTATTTTCCGGCCAGAAATCCATAAATTTCACTTAAAAATACAGGTATGGGGTTTGTTATTCTTATTTGTCGAGTTGTATAGCGACATCATATTTCATAGCGCTGTACAACGCGAGTATACCATTGTTCCGTGGATTCACCATGAAACGCGGTCCCTGACTCGGCGCGGTGGCCGCACTCGCTCGCTCTTAGCGCACTCTTTTCAGATATAATAACGTTGTTGCAGGTCCTCAGTAACCCTTTACACGCCTGCTTTGGTGAAAATCCCTTTTGTAGCAATAAATGATACAAATTTAGGAGCTTTAATCCGGCAGACAGTGTTCAGCCAATGGGAGATGGGATCTATTCCCTGCTTTACTCCCATTGGCTGCTCACATGTTCTGCATGGATTGCCGACATCGAGAAGTTCTACCCCCCCCCGAATCCGCCCCGTGTACATGAATATCCGTGTATTTTGCGCGGGTTCCCTGTCCACGCCGTGGCTCGGAGCGCTGCGAGCCGGCAGCAGGTAGAAGCCGCTTCAATAACATTTTATTTAGAATTATTTAACTCCCTAAATTAATCACAGAAAGATAAATATTTAAATTCACATCGAGGCCGGATGTCCCCAAAAGGTCAAGCGCGTCCTCGTCTCCCCCCCCCCCCCCCGAGCCCGCGGGGCACAGATTCGTTTTATTCACTGACGGGGTCCGCGGACTCCGGCAGACAGTTTGTAGACTTGTCCAAGACGCTGCTTGTGTGTAGAATCATTCAGAAATAATAAAACCCGTACATATCGGCAAAAATGGAGACTAAAAACAAGATCATTTGGGCCAAGGGGTGATAAAAGCCTCCAGATACTCCCCATCTCACCCCAACGGGGCAACGCTGACCCCCCTTTTTTTCCCGTTCTTGGGTAGATACATTATTTTTATTTTCCTGGCTCCTGGAAGATCTTAGATCTCTATTTTACCAAATGGAAAATGGGTCAAAAACTAGTGTTTTTGGGGAAAAAAGACAACCGAAGGGAATGAGTCCGAACCACAAAGGCTGAGAGATGACCCTCGTTCACCGGTGGTCGGAGTATTTAGATAGTATTAATGCTTCACGTGGGGTCAGCGGGTTCATTGCGTTAACCCCTTTGATGCTTCTCCGGTTAGAAACATTCAAAACACAATTTGACCCCAAAAAAACCTGACCTAAAACGGTCTCTGAGCGGAGAGCATGATGGGAATTGTAGTCCAGAGCAGATAGACTCCAAGGGTTTCCCACTCGAAGATTTGGGTTATTTTGTTCAGTAAATTGCTTTTTTTTATTAGTGTTTCTTAGAACCGAGCCTCCGTTTATTTCCCGCGGCTGCCTTTTAATCCCCGGCAGATTTCGCCGGCAGTCTCTCGATACGCAGCGCGGTGATAACGTCCGTGCTCCTGAATCCTGAACCACGATTGACTCGGAAGACGGAGGTCAAACCACCGCAGAACCGGCCGGGATGGAAACAAATGGGAGATCCGCTGGAAACATCTGATTAAGCGATAAAACAAGAAAAAAAAAAATCACATTATTATTAACAATATGGAGGAGGGGACCTGCGCCAAGGACCAAAGAAAGGCGTTTATCCTCCAAAGAATGAAAATAAATAAATCCTACAAATAAGCTTATTATAAAAAAAAAATGCTGAAAACACATTTATCCTACAAAGAGATTTTATGGAAATAAAATAAGCCAAAAAAAAATAAATTGGATGAAAATAAATTTGTCCTGCAAAGAAATTTCATGGAAATAAACTTAAAAAAATGCTGCAAATAAATTGAATGAAAATCTATTTATCCTACAAAAAAAAAACCTTAATGAAAATAAACGTATTCTACAAGAAAAAAAAATGCTGAAAATAAATTTATCCTGCAAAGAGCGTTAATGAAAATATATTTATCCTACAAAGAAATTTCATGGAAATAAACTTATTCTACAAAAAAAAAAAAAAATGAATTGGGTGAAAAAGTATGAATTCTCATAGGATTTATTGTGGAAAGGAATCCACATAAACGAAAATGAGAAGTCCTGGATTCTCTTTCTGAATACTAGCATTTTGGGCACAAAAATCCTTATTTTGAGAATTATTTAGAAGCCAGGCAGAGGTGTTTCTGGCAGCTCCAGAGAAGAATAATATTTGCGATCACAAACGATGCAATTTTTTTTTTAAAAAGTTCTATTTTTCTGGGTTATTTTTCTTGTTCTATTTTTTTGTTCTCGCTGCAGTTTTGGAGTATGTGCGGCAATTCGCTGACCCCCAAGCGTGGCGTGTTTGGGAAGACGGGTGACCTGCAAACCATTCTGTGCCTGGCATGTACGAGGGACGAGCTGACTTACTCCGGGGCTCTGAACGGGGACATATATGTCTGGAAGGGGTTAAACCTTTCGCGTACAATCCAGGGGGCGCACGCTGTGAGTACAGACCCTCGACGTATACCGCGGAAGAGAGAGTGAGTGAGTGTAAGTGTATGGTGTTGGAGAGTGTGCATTACTGTTAGAATATGTGTGAGTGTATGATGTTAGCGTGAGTGTGTGCTAAGGTATGGTTACAGTGTGCATGTGTGGTTGTATGGTGTTAGTATGTGTGAGTGTATGTTGTTAGAATATGAGTGTGATTGTTACTGTAGAGTGTTGGTGTGTAAGTGCGTGGTGTTAGTATTTGGTGTTAGTATGAGTATGTGTGTTGTATATGGTGAGTGTGTGTGAGCCTAGGGTTAGTGGTGTGAGAGAGAGGAGGGATATAGTGTATGTGTGTGTATGTGTTAGTGAGTGGGTGTTAGAGCAGGTTTGTGGTACAGATCCCTGACATCCGCACTTTGGGGTACAGATCCCTGACGCCCGTGCTTCTGGGGTACAGATCCCTGACGCCCGTGCTTTGGGGTACACATCCCTGACACCCGCACTTTGGGGGTACAGATCCCCGACACCCGCGCTTTGGGATACAGATCCCCGACACCCGCGCTTTGGGATACAGATCCCTGACACCCCCGCACTTTGGGGTACAGATCCCTGACGCCCGTGCTTTTGGGGTACAGATCCCTGATGCCCCACTTTGGGGGTACAGATCCCTGACGCCCGCACTTTGGGGGTAAAGATCCCTGACCCCCGCACTTTGGGGTACAGATCACTGACACCCCTGTACTTTGGGGTACAGATCCCTGACGCCTGCACTTTGGGGGTACAGATCCCTGACACCCGCACTTTGGGGTACAGATCACTGACCCCCCGCACTTTGGGGTACAGATCCCTGACACCCGCACTTTGGGGGTACAGATCACTGACCCCCCGCACTTTGGGGTACAGATCACTGACACCGCTCTTTGTATCCCAGGCAGGAATCTTCAGTATGAACGCGTGTGAAGAAGGCTTTGCCACCGGCGGCCGGGACAGCTGCGTGCGGCTGTGGGATTTAAATTTTAAACCAATTACTGTGATTGATCTCAGGGAAACCGACCAGGGATACAAAGGTAAAGTCTGCGCAACGGGCGCGTATACTGGGGGTGCCCACTGCATACTGGGGGTGCCCACTGCATACTGGGGGTGCCCACTGCATACTGGGTCTGACTGGGGTTTAGCATCGTGTCCGGTTACAACTACGCGGCAGGGAGCCTCTAAGCTGCTGTCGGCTAAATCCGATGGTGCTTGCTTCAGCTGGCTGAGCATGATGGCAGTAGCAGTCCACTGCCAGATGCTTCCTACCCCTATAGTAATTCATATGTGTGCTGTACAGGAGGTAATTACTATCTCTGCTACCCTCTGCCCCGTGCTGGTCTAGTAGATATCCCAAAAGCCACGCTGCTCTCGCCCCTCTGCCCTGTCTCTGAATAAACCGCCGCACTTCTTGCCCTTTTAACCCCCTCTGTCCTCCGGCAGGTCTGTCTGTGCGAAGCGTGTGTTGGAGAGGCGATCACATCCTGGTCGGGACGCAGGACAGCGAGATCTTTGAGATTGTGGTGCACGAGAGGAACAAACCCTTTCTCATCATGCAGGGACATTGCGAAGGAGAGCTGTGGGCTCTGGCCGTCCACCCCACCAAACCGCTGGCCATCACCGGGAGCGACGACCGATCAGTGAGGTTAGACCCCCCCCCCGACTGTAACAATGTATCGCCGCTAACCCCCCCGCGCCACGACGACCGATCAATGTAACAATGTATTACCGCTAACCCCCCCGCGCCACGACGACCGATCAATGTAACAATGTATTACCGCTAACCCCCCCGCGCCACGACGACCGATCAATGTAACAATGTATTACCGCTACCCCCCCCGCGCCACGACGACCGATCAATGTAACAATGTATTACCGCTAACCCCCCCCGCGCCACGACGACCGATCAATGTAACAATGTATCGCCGCTAACCCCCCCGCGCCACGACGACCGAACAATGTATTGCCGCTAACCCCCCCCGCGCCACGACGACCGATCAATGTAACAATGTATCGCCGCTAACCCCCCCGCGCCACGACGACCGATCAATGTAACAATGTATTACCGCTAACCCCCCCGCGCCACGACGACCGATCAATGTAACAATGTATTACCGCTACCCCCCCCGCGCCACGACGACCGATCAATGTAACAATGTATTACCGCTAACCCCCCCCGCGCCACGACGACCGATCAATGTAACAATGTATCGCCGCTAACCCCCCCGCGCCACGACGACCGAACAATGTATTGCCGCTAACCCCCCCCGCGCCACGACGACCGATCAATGTAACAATGTATCGCCGCTAACCCCCCCGCGCCACGACGACCGATCAATGTAACAATGTATTACCGCTAACCCCCCCGCGCCACGACGACCGATCAATGTAACAATGTATTACCGCTAACCCCCCCCCGCGCCACGACGACCGATCAATGTAACAATGTATTACCGCTACCCCCCCGCGCCACGACGACCGATCAATGTAACAATGTATTACCGCTAACCCCCCCGCGCCACGACGACCGATCAATGTAACAATGTATTACCGCTAACCCCCCCGCGCCACGACGACCGATCAATGTAACAATGTATCACCGCTAACCCCCCCCGCGCCACGACGACCGATCAATGTAACAATGTATTACCGCTAACCTGGCGGAACGTTGGCGTCGTCACCTGGGCCACGACGACAATCAGTGAGGTAAGACCCCCCCCCGACTGTAACAATGTATCGCCGCTAACCCCCCCGCGCCACGACGACCGATCAATGTAACAATGTATCACCGCTAACCTGGCGTCACCTGGGCCACGACGACAATCAGTGAGGTAAGACCCCCCCGACTGTAACAATGTATCACCGCTATCGTCGCCCCCGCGCCACGGACAGTGGAGGCGATTCCGTTCATAGAGAATGGCTCTGTAGCCGCGCACGTTAAATCCATTACAGCCGGCGTGCGTTGCCTGAAGCCGCTGACTCCGATTTAATTCCGCTAATATTTCAGCCATTAAGCCTCAGCCGGGTCCTGTTAGGAAAGCAAATGGACTGTCCCACGAGCCGGCTGTAAATAGGTCTAATAACGACGTTACTAACGATCTCTCGCTAATTAACCTTCGCTTCCAAGCGAGCGTCGAAGAGCCCAGGGGGTGGCTTATAAACGGACAAGCGCTCCCGACCTTTACAGATACCCCCTGTGGGTTTTATATCGTAGACCAGTGAATTCAGACGTACTCTCAGCCTCCGCACCGATGGAGAATCTTAAAATCCGGACAGGTTGAGTATAGACCTCTAGATTGTAAGCTCCTGGGGCTAATTTACACCGGTCACTTCAAATGTAGCGTAATAGCGCATAACATTATATTATATGAAATCATTATACAGGCTGTAAACGAGACACTATACTCGGTATCACTATGGAGGACAGCTCTGCCCGGTAGCGCAGCAAGGTATATAGTCGGATAGAAGATCTCCCGTTGAAGGAGTGACACCTGTCTGCATTAGAATAAGATTAGAACAGATGCTGCCCAGTCTGTAACCTCAGGAGGGATGATGGGGATTATAGTCTGATAGGCCCCTTTAGCTGCCTCCGGCCCCGGCGTCAGGGACTCCATCCATCTCTCCGGACGGTTTGGGAACATATTCCTTATTCTGTCTCCGCAATTACATTAGTGACTGCGGCTCCTGCTCCTGCGGCGTTTGTCATCTGCCGACGCAGCACAAATGCAGATCGTTTTATCATTTTTTTTATTATTATTATTATTATTGGCGTTCGGTCTTCCAGGTAAAGGCTTTCTAGTTAATGAACTCGCGGTCTGTGCCGGATCATTAACAAGTTGGCCGAGATCCACCTGGAGACGATGACGGGAGAGAAGCACGAACTCCGGATTCCCGAAAAGGCCCTTTTCCAATTATCCTGTCGCAATGTTTCATCGGAGCCGATTACATTAACATAGCCGAAGAAGCGGACGTGGCGTAGAGGCGGCTCCCTACCCTGCAGTCACACCCTGTCTGTGTGTCTGGACGTTCTAGGTTCTTCTATGTTCATGTAGGATTTAAATGCCCCCCCTGAAGGCTGTAGTTATCCGGTGGATACCGCGAAACAACATCATTTATACAGCTTTCTCCCAAGAAATCTCCTAAAGAAGGAAACCGAAGAGTCCTTGAGTCATTTACTAAGCACGATTCCAATGGGTTCCACGTTCTCCCTGCTCCGGAATATGTTGGCCGATCATTACCGGTGTCCAGGATCAGCCTTTGCACTGAGCGCCCGGATCTCTTCATGGAAATGCGTAGACTCTCACATGTTACGTGTCGATGATCGCGTGAGCCATAGGATGACATGAGGGGGAGAAAGATATCTTTGTAACGTTTTCCTTGTTTCTCTTTGTTTTGGGGCAGGATATGGAGTTTAGTAGACCATGCCCTGATAGCTCGGTGTAATATGGAGGAACCCATTCGATGTGCGGCCGTCAGTACCGACGGCATCCACCTGGCTCTAGGAATGAAGGACGGCTCTTTCACGGTGCTCCGGGTCAGGTACTGTGTCCAAGCAGACGCTCCGCTTACTAAAAAGGCTTCCCAGTTCAGGGTCAGTTTGTTTTATATCGATTTATGTTTTGTGATCACTAAAGGCATTTATGACTTTTCTCTAATCGTGTTTTGACGCAGGGACATGACCGAGGTCGTCCATATCAAGGACCGGAAAGAGACCATCCATGAGCTGAAATATTCTCCCGATGGTAATTTCCTTGCCGTCGGCTCCAACGACAGCTGTGTGGACATCTACGGGGTCGTTCAGCGATATAAAAAGGTTGGGGAGTGCACCGGATCCCTGTCCTTCATCACACACATGGATTGGTCTTTGGACAGCAAGTTCCTCCAAACCAACGATGGGAGCGGGAAAAGAATGTTCTACAGAATGCCCGGTGAGTGATATTACCCAACGACTCCCCAACCAGAAGAACGTTCTATAGAATGTCTGGTGAGTGATATTACCCAACAATTCCCCAACCAGAAGAACGTTCTATAGAGTGTCCAGTGAGTGATATTACCCAACGATTCAACCAACCAGAAGAACGTTCTATAGAATGTCTGGTGAGTGATATTACCCAACGACTCCCCAACCAGAACGTTCTATAGAATGTCTGGTGAGTGATATTACCCAACAATTCCACCAACCAGAAGAACGTTCTATAGAATGTCTGGTGAGTGATATTACCCAACAATTCCCCAACCAGAACGTTCTATAGAATGTCTGGTGAGTGATATTACCCAACAATTCCCCAACCAGAAGAACGTTCTATAGAATGTCTGGTGAGTGATATTACCCAACAATTCCCCAACCAGAACGTTCTATAGAGTGTCCGGTGAGTGATATTACCCAACAATTCCCCAACCAGAAGAACGTTCTATAGAATGTCCAGTGAGTGATATTACCCAACAATTCCCCAACCAGAAGAACGTTCTATAGAATGTCCAGTGAGTGATATTACCCAACAATTCCACCAACCAGAAGAACGTTCTATAGAATGTCTGGTGAGTGATATTACCCAACAATTCCCCAACCAGAACGTTCTATAGAATGTCTGGTGAGTGATATTACCCAACAATTCCCCAACCAGAAGAACGTTCTATAGAATGTCCAGTGAGTAATATTACCCAACGATTCCACCAACCAGAAGAACGTTCTATAGAATGTCTGGTGAGTGATATTACCCAACAATTCCCCAACCAGAAGAACGTTCTATAGAATGTCTGGTGAGTGATATTACCCAACAATTCCACCAACCAGAAGAACGTTCTATAGAATGTCTGGTGAGTGATATTACCCAACAATTCCCCAACCAGAAGAACATTCTATAGAATGCCCAGTGAGCGATATTACCCAACGATTCCCCAACCAGAAGAAAGTTCTATAGAATGTCTGGTGAGTGATATTACCCACCCTGTAAACTGAAAGCCGCTTTGCTTGTCTTGTGTTCCAGGAGGTAAAGACGTGTCCAAGGACGACCTGAAGGGCGTGCAGTGGGCCCGTTGGACGTGCACCTCTGGTTCGGAAGTGAACGGCATCATGCCTAAATATTCCGACGTTAACGACGTCAACTCTGTAGACGCTAATTTCGGGGGACAAGTTCTGGTGTCAGCTGATGATTACGGGACAGTGAAGCTTTTCAGATATCCGTGTCTGAAAAAAGGTACGTTTGGGTTGTTTTTGGTGCCAGTCCCTTATATTTAGGGGTCCGCCATTATTCTCCACTGGATTCGCTGGTTTTGAGTCGCCTGCGTTTGGCTCACGAGTTCCGCCAACGTTCCATTAAATGTATCTCTGTTTTCCCTCTTTCAAAATCATATTTAAGCAGCACGTGTAGGTCTGGACGTTAAGCAGCTGTATGGAAGTCCAGTTTATTTGACCGCCCCCCCGTCACGCTCCACGTGGGCTATTAGGGTCACCTATTCATTTATGTGCAATTAATCTACCAGAAACAGAAAGATTCCATTAATAATACATATAGTATTTTCCGCTATCTCTACTCATTCGAGACGGAATTGTTTTCTCGCCGTCTTCTTCTGACCCGTTCAGACCACGAATGGACTCGCTAAAAACACCGGAAATGCACAATAATATCGGTCCGGACGATAAATGCTGAATTTCCCGCTGATGGTTCATCTGACAAACGTAGAATTAAAGAGACCGCAGTTGTCCTACATACTCAGTTCCCTTCAATTATTAACGACATGCCATTAATTTTTGAGCAGGTTAATTACAAAGTGACACGCGGTAAGAGCCACGAGCCGAGCCGCTATTATCCCAGCGTAATTATCAGCCCTGGGAGGTGTGAAATAACCATTAAAGCAGGACTTAGCAGCAAGGTGCGGGGAAGATGCTCTGTGTATTCCACTCAACCTACTTAAACTCAAGCAAAATTAAAAGACGTCGGGAAATAAACCAAAAAGTCTCGGCAACCCCATGAGGCCGAAGTAATTAATAATCTGCACGAAACATACCTGCAGATCGGCCCCCATTCGGCCCCCCCCATCTATTCTGCAAAGACTCGCACCTTAATCAGGATTTCTATCCCATGCATGTTTAAATTCCCTCACTGTATTAGGCTCTACCACTTCTGCTGGGAGGCTTTTCCACTTATCCACCACCCCCTTTCCGTAAAGTAAAACGGAGAGTAAAACGCGGAAGCCGTACTTTAACGACTTTTAACGTACTTTAACGGATCGTGACGTCGGAGGAGGCTGCAGAGAGTGATCTGCGATGTATTTTTTCCCGCAGGTGCGAAGTTTAGGAAGTACCTTGGTCACTCGGCACATGTGACCAGCGTGCGATGGTCACATGACTACCAGTGGATCATCTCGGTCGGTGGAGCCGATCACTCTGTGTTTCAGTGGAAGTTTATTCCGGATCGGAAGCTGAAGGACGTCCTGCACATCGCCCCACAAGGTAACGGCTCACCCTGCGACGCCATAACCATTAAATAAATAGTAAATTATGCAAACATCTGAAAAAGAGACCTTTGAGGTTTTTTAGAACAAAAATCCCTCTACTGGTTGGCAATTTATTCAAGTTTTTAAAAAAATTTATCCAATCTCATTACTTCCTAACTTTTTATACCAGAAAGTTTGATCGACTCCAACAGCGACGACTCGGATACCGACCAATCGGACGTCCCAGAGCTGGACTCTGAGATAGAGCAGGAGACTCAGACCACTTACCGCCGCCAGGTGAGACGCCTTGTGAGATGTGACTCCTTCCATCGGAACCCCACCAGAGCCAAGTGACCGTCCCCGTTTGTTTAATTAGCGGAGGGGGGGGGGGGTTCGGTGTGAAATTGTTTTTTTCTTGCATTCTTACACTTCTCATGTCTGAAAAGTGTCGTTATTTACTAATCGCAGGTTTATAAGGAGGATCTACCTCAGCTAAAGGAGCAATGCAAAGAAAAACACCGGAGTGCTTCTTCCAAGAGACGGGAGCGGCCGCCCGTGAACAGCATCCGGCTCCACTTTGTTCACGGGTGAGAGGTGTTTACACTCTTTATACCCGTGGCAGTAACGTGGCTCCGGGTGACATCACGTCGGGGGGAAAGTTCTGTTTCTCGGGGTCCCCGGGTCACTGCGGAGAAACTCTGGGTCGTGGGAGCGGCGTTGTGGCACGCCCCACTCCCCGCCCACTTCCCCTCCAATCACGGCCAGTTTTCCAGCGCAGGGGGACCGCCTACCAGTGCCAGGGGGACCGCCCACCAGAGTCTGCGGGACCACTTCTCGGCATCCTGAAAAGGGAGGGCTCCAGGTAGCTGGATGTTCCCAGTTATGGCTGGATGCGAGTCCTGGTCCCTGGACTCTCTGACTAATGAAAGTCTATGGAGGATGGGACTTCATTAGCATCGCCATAAAGCATCAGCTCAGTGTGATGTTTGAGTCGGAAAGTCACCCAAAATATCACATGACTGACAGGTCTGCAAGGGAGTTTATTTAGAAAACATATAAAACTAGTTTTTTTACTTATTCAGAGTCGTCCTTCCCGTTGTGTAAACCTTTCTCGGGGTCTCTGCAGGTATCGGGGGTACGACTGCCGCAGTAACCTGTTTTATACCCAGACGGGAGAGATCGTCTACCACGTGGCAGCCGTCGGGGTGGTGTATAACCGTCAGCAGAACACGCAGAGGTTTTATTTAGGGCACAACGATGACATCCTATGCCTCGCCATTCATCCGCTGAAGGACTATGTAGCCACCGGCCAGGTGAGTCCTCCGATCGGCAGCAGCTCTGAGATATTCATTCCCCGGGGCCGCTTCTGCCCCTCTCCTGATACGTTTGCTCCGTTTTTAGGTGGGTCGTGACAGCGCCGTGCATATCTGGGACGCGGAGACAATCAAACCTCTCTCCATATTAAAGGGACAGCACCAGTACGGAGTGTGCGCCGCGGACTTCTCGGGTCAGACTTTTATTTACTTCTAAAAGAGAACGACCTCGTTAGAGGAGACTGCAGGAACCTGCCTGACGCGTTTCGCACGCACGGCTCGATCGGCAGCTTCTGTGCGAAACGCGTCGTCACGGAAATGGGGTTTATTCAGAATTCTTATCGTAGAATAGAATGTGGGGTAATTGGGGGCAGCAAGGCTGATCCGGGGCAGATGGTGACGCCATAGACAGCCCTGGAATAGTCACAGAGAACACTGGATAGTACTGTGTTTGTGTGTTTTGTGCGCTGGATCCGTCATGGATGTGTGTTTTGTGCGGCGGATCCGTCATGGATGTGTGTTTTGTGCGGCGGATCCGTCATGGATGTGTGTTTTGTGCGGCGGATCCGTCATGGATGTGTGTTTTGTGCGCTGGATCCGTCATGGATGTGTGTTTTGTGCGGCGGATCCGTCATGGATGTGTGTTTTGTGCGGCGGATCCGTCATGGATGTGTGTTTTGTGCGGCGGATCCGTCATGGATGTGTGTTTTGTGCGGCGGATCCGTCATGGATGTGTGTTTTGTGCGCTGGATCCGTCGTGTTTGTGTGTTTTGTGCGGCGGATCCGTCATGGATGTGTGTTTTGTGCGGCGGATCCGTCATGGATGTGTGTTTTGTGCGGCGGATCCGTCATGGATGTGTGTTTTGTGCGGCGGATCCGTCATGGATGTGTGTTTTGTGCGGCGGATCCGTCATGGATGTGTGTTTTGTGCGCTGGATCCGTCGTGTTTGTGTGTTTTGTGCGGCGGATCCGTCATGGATGTGTGTTTTGTGCGGCGGATCCGTCATGGATGTGTGTTTTGTGCGGCGGATCCGTCATGGATGTGTGTTTTGTGCGCTGGATCCGTCATGGATGTGTGTTTTGTGCGCTGGATCCGTCGTGTTTGTGTGTTTTGTGCGGCGGATCCGTCATGGATGTGTGTTTTGTGCGGCGGATCCGTCATGGATGTGTGTTTTGTGCGGCGGATCCGTCATGGATGTGTGTTTTGTGCGGCGGATCCGTCATGGATGTGTGTTTTGTGCGCTGGATCCGTCGTGTTTGTGTGTTTTGTGCGGCGGATCCGTCATGGATGTGTGTTTTGTGCGCTGTATCCGTCGTGTTTGTGTTTTGTGCGGCGGATCCGTCATGATTGTGTGTTTTGTGTGTTTTGTGTTGTGCAGCGGACGGAAAGCGTTTGGCCACGGTGGGCATCGATGACAATCACACTGTTGTTCTCTGGGACTGGAAGAAAGGAGAGAAGCTCTCGGCAGTCAGGTTAGTAAATCCAGACCGACATCTCTGATGGTTTATTGGACGATAGACGGCACGGGTTGTATTTGTAGCGTTTCGGGACACGCGGCCCCCGGATTTACGCGCCGGGCCACGTCCGGATCTGTGAGGGTCTTTCCGGGTCTTTCCATTTGTAGCAGAATAACTTTTTTTGGTTATTATTGACTTTTAGAGGAAGCAAAGAAAAGATCTTCGCGGTGAAGATGAATCCGTTCACTCCGGACAAGCTGATCACGGCCGGCATAAAACACCTGAAGTTCTGGAGACGGGCAGGTAAAGTGAACAAGACAGACATTTAATAGAACCTCAGAACCCGCCGGCAGATCGGCCCCATCCGGCCCCCGTCTAGTCACCCGTTTCACCTGCTGTAAAGACTCAAACCTTAATCAGTCGTTGGTCTCGTCTTAGATTCAGGAGCCGTATGTCTATCCCATGCATGCTTAATACCCTCACTGTATTGCCCTCTACCACCTCTGCTGGGAGGCTGTTCTATTTATCTACCACCCTTTCAGTAAAGTAAAATGGAGAGTAAAACACAGCAGCAATACTTTCAAGACCTTTAGGAGTCACTTGCTGTATAAAAAGGCATCTGGGGAAGTTACTGATCTCCTGGGTCATTCATCACTTAAAGCTTTTAATAACACCGCCGGCCTCTGCAGGAAAGATCCATCGTTATTAGCGAATATTAGCACGGAGAGAAACTCAGGGAAAACGCATGAATAACCAGAAATCCATCATCTGACCTCAATCTGTAATTAGAAAATATTTGTTTAGCTTTTTGTTTATATTATTGCTAAAAGCAACAAATCCTGAAAAAAATGGAAAAATGTGTATTTGGCTTTTTGTGGTCTTCTATCGCCACCTAGTGGACAAAAACCCAATTACACCTCTGAATAACATTACATTATTATTATTATTATTATTATTATCATTATTTATTTTTTTATAGTTCCAACAATTTACACATTACATTTATTTATATGGCCCTAGCAGAGGCCGTGGCGCTGTTACAATAGGTGGAGAGTAAAATTGGCTCTTATATGTATATTGTATAGTTTCATTATATTTATATATATATATATATATATATATATATAATATATACAGCTTATAGATCTCCTTTCCTCTGGCAGGCGGAGGTCTGATCGGACGCAAGGGCTGCGCAGGAACCGGATCGAAAAGCGAGACCATGATGTGCGTGGTGTATGGCTGGACGGAGGAGATGTCCTTTTCTGGAACATCTACCGGAGACGTTTGTATCTGGAGAGACCTCTTCCTCATGAAAACGGTTAAAGCCCACGACGGGCCGGTGTTCAGCATGCACGCTCTGGATAAGGTGAATTAAATTGGTTTTCCCCCAAAACGTGTCCCCATGTGACACTTTGCACCAGAGACAAAGCTCCTGGCGCTATGGTTCCATATAGATTGGGAGCTTTACACATATAATTTGTGACACACACATATATATATATATATATATATATATACATATGAAGATAAATGTTTCCATTGGGAGAGAAGATTCCATGGTTGAGGTATAAGCAATGTCTAGAGCCAAACCACCATGGGGAAAATATTAGCCCTATTCGAGGGGTGAGGCTAGGGCAGGATAGGGCAGAGTTGTCGGGGAACTTCCGTGATGCTTGTGTTTGTTTCCCGTCGCAGGGCTTTGTAACGGGAGGAAAGGATGGAGTGGTAGCTCTTTGGGACGATGCCTTCGAACGATGCCTCAAAACCTACGCTATAAAAAGGGCTGCGTTGGCCCCAGGATCTAAAGGTGATTTATCCCGCTCCAGCGGGCAGGTCTTTTGTTTAACCCCTCTGGGGCTGGTGGCAGCACCGATGCGTAACCTTACATTGATGCACGTGGTTCCCCCGTCACTTCTCAGCTAGTCCGTTCTAAAGGTTAAGACGGCGTTTGGTGAGAGGAGGAAGGAAGAAGCTCTGGCTCTCCTCGCGTTCTCCCCCAAACATCCTAACATTACCGGGAATCTTGAAATGCTGAATCCGTGTTCCAAACAGGGCTTTTGCTAGAAGACAACCCGTCCATCCGTGCCATATCCCTGGGCCATGGTCACATCCTGGTGGGAACCAAGAACGGGGAGATTCTGGAGGTGGATAAGAGCGGACCCGTCACTTTACTTGTTCAGGTATTAGATTTCTTTCGTTTCACTTTTTCTTGGTAAAAATTCTATAATCCATCATAACGAGACCATTATTGTCACCAAAATCATCCGATTCCATTCGGTTGGTCCGGAGCAGGTTCAGGTACCGGGGGAAAGTCCTTACTTACGTCTGGAAATGGCCACTGGGACTTTGCGTCTCATAAAATGTCAACCTCTATCGGCTGTTTGCGTCTCATTGAGCCAAACGGTCCCCTGAGGAACCCTTAAATCCTGGCAGGCGCCGTCACTCTGTTACTTTAATATTCACACCCGGACATTCGGAGACGGAGCCCTCGTGAGTTCTGCTCCCGCAGCCGTTATCCGTCGGCAGAGATAATGATCCTGAGAAGACATTGAAAGATTCCGCCGCCTTCCTTAATGACGCGGCCGCTCTGTCTCTGTTTAACCAGGCGGGTTTCCCCGCGGCTGGGCGACGGATCTTAGTGAAGTAACACGATCATGGCGATTCCCTTCCCTGTTTCATTTTTTTTTTTTTTTAGGGACACATGGAGGGAGAGGTTTGGGGTCTGGCCACTCACCCTCACTTACCAATCTGTGCCACCGTAAGTGAAGATAAGACCCTCCGAATTTGGGACCTGTCCCCGAGTCACTGCATGCTGGCTGTTCGCAAGCTAAAGAAAGGTAACGTTAAGAGGTTGGGGGGACGAGAGAAAAACGAGCTAAAATGCAAAATGTTTCCATGGCGATTGCCCTTGATGGGTGTCCGTAGCCGGCACCCACTTACCTGTGTGCTTTTTTTTCCTCCCCAGGCGGAAGATGCTGTGCCTTCTCCCCGGACGGTAAAGCATTGGCCGTCGGACTGAACGATGGGAGCTTTTTAATCGTTAATACAGACACGATGGAGGACCTGGTCTCGTTTCACCATAGAAAGGACGTCGTCTCCGACATTCGCTTCTCCCCTGGTGGGTAACGGGCCGAGCGACGCTCAACCTCCCTCTCTTATTTAATGCCTTCGGAATTCCAGTGGCCCCGAGCTTTCATTTCATGGAGCGTTGGCGTCGGTTGCGTTCTTAGAAGCCAGTCCCACCGCTTGCGTTTGATGCCGTGTGTTTGCGCGTTGATCCGTTCCGCGGTGCGTTTGGGAAGCGATCTGTTTTACGGCCGCTTGTGTTGCAGGCGCGGGGAAGTACCTGGCCGTGGCTTCCTACGACAACTTTGTAGACATTTACAGCGTGAAGAGCAGCAAGCGGGTCGGGGTCTGCAAGGGATCGTCCAGCTACATCACGCACATCGACTGGGACGCCCGAGGTGAGGGGTTACCGTCCCGTGCCGGTGAGGGGTTACCGTCCCGTGCCGGTGAGGGGTTACCGTCCCGTGCCGGTGAGGGGTTACCGTCCTGTCCCCGGGAGGCCGTTTCAGCATCGGGTCTACTTCTAGAACACCCGTCGCCACGAGATAAATCTGTCAATTATTATTGTTATTATTTGATGTATTATTTGATGTATTAATAATTTTATTCATTTTTGATCTGATCTACAAAACTACTTTATTCCCGACCAATAATTATCCCTCGTTTTTTTGTAATATAACGAAAACCATGACAGCGTAAAAAATCCCTTATTATTGTCTTATCTCAGAACGGAGATCTTTTTTTTTACCTTCGTAGCCGGTGCACGGATAAGGCGTGTAGTGATGTCATACTTCAACAGGAAGGTTGGAGCCCAGAGGGGTTGGGTGGCCATCCTACCTGTAGTAGGAAATCCTGGGCCCCTCAGCAAGTTGTGTTCAGGGCCCCCCCCCCATGTCTCACAATGTTAACATATCAGGGTATGCTGGGTAACAGAACATTTAGGGGAGCTGTTGGGTCCCCTTAGAACCCGGGGGTCTGTACTACGCTCGTGGTGGGAGAGCGAGATTCTGAGGTATCCCCCCATCCCTTTACGGATGTGCCGGCTGAGAGTTGTGTGTCCCGGCAGCCGTGTAACCCTCCTGTGCTCTTTTCAGGGAAGCTGCTGCAGGTGAACACGGGGGCCAAGGAGCAGCTCTTCTTTGAAGCCCCCCGAGGGAAGAAGCAGAACATTCTCAGCCAGGAGGTAAGGTGAAGAGCGGTCGCTGCTTTCTGAAGCCCGTCGGTGGACAAATTATTATTATTTATTGTTTTATATAGCGCCATCATATTCCGTAGCGCTGTACAAAGGGTAGACGGGACTAGAAGAATATAACAATATGATTTACAGAGACAGCAGGGGGCAAATATACAATAATAGTATTTTCTGCATGGAAACGAATGCGATAAAGGAGCCTCTGTTTGTATTTTTGGTCATAATTAATTACTACTACTACAACTACTACTACTAATAGTATTAACTAATACTAATAACACTACTACTACTAACAATAATAATAATTATTATTATAAAAATACTATAAATAATACTAATAACACTACTACTACTAACAATAATAATAATTATTATAAAAATACTATAAAATAATACTAATAACACTACTACTACTAACAATAATAATAATTATTATAAAAATACTATAAAATAATACTAATAACACTACTACTACTAACAATAATAATAATTATTATAAAAATACTATAAAATAATACTAATAACACTACTACTACTAACAATAATAATAATAATTATTATAAAAATACTATGAAATAATACTAATAACACTACTACTACTAACAATAATAATAATTATAATAATACCATGTAATAATACTAATAACACTACTACTACTACTAACAATAATAATAATTATTATAAAAATACTATAAAATAATACTAATAACACTACTACTACTAACAATAATAATAATTATTATAAAAATACTATAAAATAATACTAATAACACTACTACTACTAACAATAATAATAATAATTATTATAAAAATACTATGAAATAATACTAATAACACTACTACTACTAACAATAATAATAATAATTATTATAAAAATACTATGAAATAATACTAATAACACTACTACTACTAACAATAATAATAATTATAATAATACCATGTAATAATACTAATAACACTACTACTACTACTAACAATAATAATAATAATTATTATAAAAATACTATGAAATAATACTAATAACACTACTACTACTAACAATAATAATAATTATAATAATACCATGTAATAATACTAATAACACTACTACTACTACTAACAATAATAATAATTATTATAAAAATACTATAAAATAATACTAATAACACTACTACTACTAACAATAATAATAATTATAATAATACCATGTAATAATACTAATAGACTACTACTGCTTCTAATAATAATATCTAATCATCATCTTGCTGAAAGATCCCCTGGTAGCCAACATTACCCGTGTAGGTCAACCTCCGGGAGTGTATACTCGGTGTGCTAGGAGTGTACACTCAACTACCTATTTCTCAGGTAGAAAAGGTTTCCTGGTCGTCGTGGACGAGTGTCCTGGGTCCGAGCTGCGAGGGCATCTGGCCGGTGATCGGCGAAGTAAGCGACGTGACGGCCGCAAGCCTCACCGGCGATGGCAAGGTCTTGGCGACCGGAGACGACTTTGGCTTCGTGAAGCTGTTCCGGTACCCGGTTAGAGTACGTATTCAAATACATTTGCTTCGGACGTCCGCGGCGGCTGTTATAATGACTGATCTGCGCGCCGGCGGGGAAAGGGTTACTCCGTTAACGGCCCCTGATGCCCCTTGTCTGGTTCTCAGGGGAAGTTTGGGAAGTTTAAGAGGTACGTGGCACACAGCTCGCACGTCACCAACCTGCGCTGGGTACACGACGACAGCCTGCTGGTCACCGCCGGGGGTCTGGACACGTCGCTCATGCTGTGGACCCACGATGCCGAGGGGCACCGGGAGAGCAGGCAGTGCGACAGCGAGGAGTCCGACCTCGACTCCGAGGAGGACGGAGGTATGGACAACAAAACGCGCGGCCGGGAGGGGAGCCAATCACAGAGCTCTGTGTGTACAGGGTGCACGCGCCAACCGGTTACTTTAATCGGGCAATACAGCTTTATAAACGTAGCATGATGTCACTGAGTTTTAGTGTGATGCGGCATCTCTCGGTATTCTTAAAAGTCATTAAATTGAAAAAAATATCCCGGAAAGAAAAAATAACTTTAGGCTTTCTAGAAACAAACCTGTCTCCCTATCAGGTTACGACAGCGACGTCACCAGAGAGAACGAAATGAATTACACCGTCAGAGCTTTATGCACCAATATCCGGCCGATGGTGGGAATCAAACCGCACCTCCAGCAGAAGGAGCTGTCTCTGGATGAGAGGTAGATGTGACGGGGCGGCCGGACACGGGGACCGGCGGCGATCCTGCTGGATTAATGGCTGTTCGGCTTTAGGGCTTCGTTTGGGCTGCCGTTGGCTCTGAGACGGCGCAGACTTTCTAGTTAGAGGCCATCTACTGACTAGTCATTTCATTACAATAATTATACGTGATAAGGGCCGGCCCTGCATAATGTATACTGAAATCAGTGACATTAAACTGTTCCTTTATAACCATACCTGGGAACTTCTCCGGTTCTGCTGGTCGCCACCGGAAAACTCGGGGTCCTAGACCATTTCCCCCTTAAACAGAAGCGTGCTCCACAAAGTCAGTGACGACCGCCCAGTGACATCACCGCGAACGCCCAGTGACATCACCGCGACAGTCTAATAACATCAGCGCGACCGCCCACTGACATCAGCCATAGCTCACTCGATCTTACACGTCACCTGCGTGAAAATGTAACCCTTTCTGTGCCGGATGAATACTCTGTTAACCTGCCTTTGCCGTTAACCCCTTTTCCGCTCCTAACCCATCTCTCTGCTTCCTCCCGCCGTCCCGTGAAGGCAGGGCGTAGTCAGGTAAGCAGCCGAAAACTCAGAACCGTTTCTCCGATGTCATTTACAATAGACGGGAAAACTCACAGGACCCGATACTGCGTTAGAGAGTTAACCCCTCTAACGCCACAGGGTCGTGTAATTGTAAAACTATATAAATAGCGATAAACAACAGCGTTAAGAGTGTTTGTTTTGCTGTATTTTTCCTGGCAGAGGAGAGCAGCAGATGTTCATTTAATTGAAGTTTTCTTACATCGGTTATCAAATGCCAATCCGAACCTTCTAATTACCCCGGGAATGAATGAAGCGCAGTCTGTGAAAACCATACAGGGGTATTAAGCCTCCCTTTAGCAGTAATGTCTGCGCCCCGCATTAAATGAACTGGAAAATTAAACAGACGCAGGTTCAAATGTGATATCGTTTATTGGGGGTCGGGGAAGATGCCAAGGAGAATTTTTTTGCCGGCCATTAATATTTATGGCAACACGTCCGTTTCAGCACAGATCAAAAGGCTTACTAAAGGAATGCATCCGCCACCACGCTGCGGCAATTACAAATGACCTATAACGTTTTGCATTCGATCGGGGGATTGTATAGAGGAACAATGTGTCCGTGTTTAAGGAAATACCCTGAATATAGTTTTATTACGTTTTTCAGGGGTTAACAACCAGGATTTATCCTTCGAATTATCATTATCGATTGATATATTGATATGGGGCCATCATATTCCGTAGCGCTGTACAATGAATACCTGCGTCCTTTACATGCAGCCTCCGCTCCTTTTACGTCTCTGATCCTCCACCTTTAGCTGTCCCTGTGTATGTAATTCTTATCTCTTTCTCACCTGCTGCTCTGTAGAGGTTCCAGGTAATTTTGTTCCTCTAAATGTTGTTTCATCCCCATCTATTTCATCTTCACTTTTCGGTATCCAGTGATCTGCCGTCTGAATGTCGTCAATGTATCTTACGTCGTCGATGTACCCATCGTCGTGCATATTCCTTCTTCATACATTTGTTTCAAAGGCTTTGTTTCCGTCCCGTGATGTTCTATTGAATCTTAATCATAATCATGAGACTTCTTCACAGCGGGGTGGAAAATGTTTTAAAACCTTCACATCCTTCCGACTGGTCTGTGGGTCAGGAAACGTCACGGCAGATCTTACGAGGGACGTTTTTTTATTAACGGTTTTCTGTTTTCAGACCTCCCGTTAGTCGGGCATTACCGCCCCCCGAAAAACTTCAGACTAATAACGTTGGCAAAAAAAAGAGACCCATTGAGGTACGTATGTGACCGCTCACAGCCGACTCTTTGGGTAATTAAATAGAATGTTAAAAATTTAATTTATTAATATATTATTATAAATATTCAGAATGTATTCATATATGAATGATATAAATATTAAGGATTTATTAATATATTAATGATATAGATATTCAGAATGTATTAATATATTAATGATATAGATATTCAGAATGTATTAATATATTGATATAGATATTAAGGATTTATTAATATATTATAAATATTCAGAATGTATTAATATATTAATGATATAGATATTCAGAATGTATTGATGTATTAATGATATAGATATTCAGAATGTATTAATATATTAATGATATAGATATTCAGAATGTATTAATATATTGATATAAATATTAAGGATTTATTAATATATTATAAATATTCAGAATGTATTGATGTATTAATGATATAGATATTCAGAATGTATTAATATATTGATATAAATATTAAGGATTTATTAATATATTATAAATATTCAGAATGTATTAATATATTAATTATATAAATATTCAGAATGTATTAATATATTGATATAAATATTAAGGATTTATTAATATATTTAATGATATAGATATTCAGAATGTATTGATGTATTAATATATTAAGGATTTATTAATATATTAATGATATAGATATTCAGAATGTATTAATATATTAATGATATAAATATTCAGAATGTATTAATATATTAATGATATAGATATTCAGAATGTATTAATATATTAATGATATAAATATTCAGAATGTATTAATATATTAATGATATAAATATTCAGAATGTATTAGTATATTGATATAAATATTAAGGATTTAGTAATATATTATAAATATTCAGAATGTATTAATATATAAATGATATATAGATATTCAGAATGTATTAATATATTAATGATATAGATATTCAGAATGTATTGATGTATTAATGATATAGATATTCAGAATGTATTAATATATTAAGGATTTATTAATATATTAATGATATAAATATTCAGAATGTATTAATATATTAATGATATAGATATTCAGAATGTATTAATATATTAATGATATAGATATTCAGAATGTATTGATGTATTAATGATATAGATATTAAGGATTTATTAATAAGGAGGTTAAAGTTGTGTGTTTCGTCAAACTCCTGCGAATAAACAAAATAAATGCTGCTAATAATAAGTAGGTTCTAATCTAGAACTCTCCGAAAACAAACGGACTCCTTAAAGCAAATCCCACACTTCGCTAGATGCTGTAACGTTTGTAACGTTTGTTCTGTGACGGCAGGATCTGGTTCTGGAGTTGGTGTTCGGATACCGGGGAAGAGACTGCCGGAATAACGTCCATTATCTCAATGACTGCGCTGATATTCTGTATCACGTGGCGTCGGTCGGCATCCTGTACAACGTGGCTACAGGTTAGCGGAGCGCTCGTTATATCACCTTTTTACGTTTAGAATGTTCCGGCTCCGGATGAGAACATCGACTGGACCTTTAACCATGGAAAATCTTCTCCAGCGGCCTCCAAAAAATAAATCGGACTGGTATTTTTGTAACTGGAATCGGGCTTTTCAGTATTTGTGGATTGTTGTACGTTTCTAGAGCAGGCGATCGCTCTATCCTCTAATCTGACAGCGTTGCCTCGTTTCAGGTTCTCAGAGCTTCTACCAGGAACACACGGATGACATTTTGTGCCTCACTATAAACCAACACCCCAAATTCACCAACATTGTGGCAACTGGCCAAGTAGGTATGTTTGTACGTATTACCCTCAGACTTGGAGCCTCCTCGGTGCATTGACCTGTCCGGCATTCTAATGCTGCACGTGCATTCTGCTCTCAAATGCTTGCCGTTGTAGATCGGTCGGATACTAATAGTGCGTTCTAATAGTGCGTGTATCAATCTTCTGAAATTACTATCGCATGTTACATTCTAATACCGGCGTGCATTCTAGATTCTGATGCAGTGTGTGCTTTCTAACTGATACAAAGTGTGTATGCTAATGTTGTACGTACATTCTAACATTCAATACAACATATGCATTCAAGGCTGGCGGAAGCAACTATAACAAAGAGCTGCCTTTAGCTGAAATGCAACCTACCCTACCCTGTGTGTATTATAACAAATACTGTGTGTGTATTCTAATTAAATACACTGTGTGCATTCTAATATATTGTGTGCAATCTAAATAAATACACTGTGCGTTCTGATATACTGCGTGCATTCTAAATAAATACACTGTATGCATTCTAATGTAGTGTGTGCATTCTGAATAAACAAATTGTGTGCATTTTAACTAATATAGTGTGTGCATTCTAATGTACGGTTTGTATTCTAACTAAATTAACTGTGTGAATTCTAGCAAGTTAATACATCGGGTGCATTCTAACTAATTAATAAACTGTATGCATTCTAACTAAATATATTTAACTAATATAGTATGTGCCTTCTATAACATATGACTTGAATTCTAACTAAATCCATTGTATGAAACTAAATACACCGTAAGTAGTCAATCATCTGTGCATTCTAATATAGAGTGTGCAGTTTAATACACTGTGTGCATTCTATCTCAGTATTTACTTATTTAGTAGACATTTCTAATAAAGCCCTGGACTTTGTTCTGATCCGAGTCATTCAAATAAAATGCCCCCGTATTACGGTGACGGAGCGGCTCTTTGGTGGCTTCCGCGGTGCATTGTGGGGATGACAAATGTGTGCTTTTAACCCTTTCAGTACCGCAGTAGTATTGCATTTCTTGTTAATGGTGCAAAATGCGTTGGCAAACAGTGTTTCCTTAAAAAGGATACATTTTATCTGTCACTGTATTATATTATTTATATATATACTTAATGGTGATTCCCTTTCCAGCAGTGCAGGGGTTAATAAGCTGTGGGTTTGCCCATTCCTGGTTATAATGAGCCCATTTTGTTTGTTTCAGGTGATGCGGCCGATATGTCTGGTGAGTGAGGGACGGGGATAATATTGGGTTATAGTTCAATAAAAAGATTGTTAGGCTTTGTGTGAGTATTGCCGGGGGGGTTCCATGTGCACGGCGCCGGTAACCGGGGGCTCTGTGTGCACGGCGCCGGTAACTGGGGGCTCTGTGTGCACGGCGCCGGTAACCGGGGGCTCTGTGTACACGGCGCCGGTAACTGGGGGCTCTGTGTGCACGGCGCCGGTAACCGGGGGCTCTGTGTGCACGGCGCCGGTAACCAGGGGGGTTCTGTGTAACTTCAGGTTGAATACAATAAGACCTTTTAACCCCTTTGCTGCTGCAGGGAAGTGGCTGAGATCTGATAGCGATTCACGAGCTTCTTCCACGCGTGTCTTTGCAGCGACGGCGCCGTCTATCCACGTGTGGGACGCAATGACCAAGCAGACGCATTCCGTCCTCCGCTGCTATCACTCCAAGGGCGTTTGTTCCGTCAGCTTCAGTGCCACCGGCAAACTCCTCCTGTCTGTCGGACTGGACCCCGAACACACCATCACCATATGGAAGTGGCAAGAAGGTACCGTCCCGTTATCCCGGCAAACAGCAGCCGCATACCCCTCCCCTGATTATTATCATTGTATTGTTTACTATAGCGCCATCATATTCCGTGGCTCTGTAGAATGGGTGATACCTGATGCTCCTCTCTCCTCCACCGATGCCCCTCTCACCTCCCCTCATACCCCTCCCTCTCTTCCCTGAAGCCCCTCTTTTCTAGGAGCTCAGAATGTTTGCTGGGTATGGGGGGATCGCAGGGTTCTACGGCCCTAAAAGCCCCGATAATGTGTATAGAAACAGCAGGGAACGGCTTTATAAATTAAACGGGGGAAATAAAACCCATTATTCTTCCTCTAAATGCCACTTAAAAAGTCTGGGTAAAGCCCCGCCCCCAGCCACAGCTCTAACCGCACCCACTAAGACAAATGTGCCCTTTGCGCTGATGCCCCCCTCTGTTTCATATCGGGACCCCCATTACTTCAGACGCCTTTATTTCTTCTCAGGGGCCAAAATCGCCAGCAAGGCCGGTCACAATCAGCGCATCTTTGTGGCCGAGTTCCGACCCGATTCGGACACCCAGTTTGTGTCTGTCGGGGTGAAACACGTGCGGTTCTGGACTCTGGCCGGGAGGGCGCTGCTCAGTAAGAAGGGCATGCTGAGCTCCATCGAGGACGCGCGCATGCAGACCATGCTGGCGGTGGCATTCGGAGCTGTAAGTGTCCGATCTCTGCGCGGACTTTCTATTTATTCTCTCTTATTTATTCTCAGCCGAGGGGCCGGAGAGAGCCCAAGGTGCCCCCCAGCATAACAAGCTCACGGGGAGAAATGCGTTAATAAAATTATTTTAAGACCATTAACGATTCCTAAAGCCAACGAAGACCTGCTATTGGCTGCGTTCACGTATCTCTTGTTGATAATGATTGGCCCTCGTCTGTTTTGCGGCCTCTTCGCAGGGTAACCTGACCTTCACCGGGACGATCAGCGGGGACGTCTGCGTCTGGAAAGACCACATACTGTCTAGGATCGTGGCCAAAGCTCACAACGGGCCGGTGTTCACCATGTACACCACGCTGAGGGACGGCCTGATCGTCACAGGCGGGAAGGAGAGGCCGTAAGTGATTCTGATTGACTCCTGGGACGGTGGCGGAAAGGAAGTGACACGCAGGAAGTTCCTTCCTTCCAAGGGAAATCATTCCATTTCACAAATCTAAGAAATGTCAATGGTTTCCGGCGAGAAGATCTGCGCTTTTCCAGAAAAAATTATATTGACCAAATTTGTCATTGATTTGATTTTTATTAACCCTTCTTGGGCGATCTGCCCCATACACAGGCGCGGTGCTGATGCCAAAGTTACTTGTTTCCCGTCACAATGTATCCTCCTCCGGTTAAACGCAACGCCGATAACAAGCCATTTTGGTCTCTTTAGATCTAAGGAAGGTGGCGCGGTGAAGCTCTGGGATCAGGAACTGAAAAGATGTCGCGCCTTCAGACTGGAGACGGGTCAGATAACGGACTGCGTGAGATCCGTCTGCAGAGGGAAGGTAAAAGCCGTACGGACACCGTGACCGTATCGCGATGTGGCTCTGTCTCAATGTAGCCCCCGGTAAGGCGACGCACTACGGCAGGTCTACGTTATAGGCTTACCGGCAATAAATCAATATGGCGGTGCCGATCAATATGGCAAACAAAGAACTTCAGAAGATGGTTCCCCTCATACGATTCCACTGTTTGTATTAACGAATACTCCGGACTCTTCTCTCTTGGTCCATGTCAGGTCTCCATCAGTTTGAGGCTTGGCTCACAGAGAGGAGCCCCCAATATGGCGGCCTATTTGATCCCTTGGTTTTTATACTCTTCAGGGTAAAATCTTGGTGGGAACTCGCAACGCAGAAATCATCGAGGTTGGCGAAAAAAACGCAGCGTGTAACATTCTCATTAACGGACACATGGAAGGACCCATCTGGGGGCTGACCACCCACCCAACCAGAGACCTCTTTCTGTCGGCCGCAGAAGACGGGACAGTCCGGCTGTGGGACATCGCAGACAAGGTGCACAAAAACTCTTCGTTATCATTCTTTGGATTAAATAGCGCTGGGAGAAAAAACGTTAACCTCTGGGGTCCCCCCCTCCGTCCTTTTTTTTTTTCTCATAGAAGATGCTGAATAAGGTGAATTTAGGGCATGCTGCCCGCACGGTGTGTTACAGCCCGGAGGGGGACATGGTAGCCATCGGCATGAGAAATGGAGAATTCATTATCCTTCTTGTAACCTCCCTGAAGATCTGGGGCAAGAAAAGAGACAGAAGGTCAGCTATTCAGGACATCAGGTGAGATCAGCGAGAGGCTTTATATGCTACGGGGACGCAGGTATCTATACAGTACAGGTACTTATAGATAGAATCCCCCGCCAGGGTTTCTCGGGGGTTCAGTTAACAAAGACTACAAATCTGTTATTGTTTATTTTAAAAAATGCGGTTTTTGCCCCAACGGCTTTCCGCACAGATTCAGCCCGGACTCCCACTTCTTGGCCGTCGGCTCCAGCGAGAACGCTGTGGATTTCTACGACCTGACGATGGGCCCGTCGCTGAATCGGATCAGTTACTGCAAAGACATCCCCAGCTTTGTGCTGCAGATAGATTTTTCTGCCGACAGCCGCTACGTCCAGGTACCTCCTGCGGCTCTCGCCGTCGCCGCGTGTTTGTGGAAGTACCATTTTTGTGTGACGGGTCCTTTTGCCGCCGAAGAACAGCTGAGGATGATGAGATTTGTAAAGAAAAAAAAAATAGACCACTGGCTATCGATTTATCTTTTAAACGTTAATTCTTTGGGTTATGTTTAAACACATACTATGACGGAGCAAATAAGGTTTGCCGCCCTAAGTAAGATCCACAACACTCAAAGTTGCCCCGGAGACATGATATTATACGTTTATTTCACGTTCTCCTTTGCTTATCCTCCTCGGGTTTCTTTCGTCATCCTCAGGTCTCCACCGGATGTTACAAGCGACTGATCTATGAAGTGCCTTCCGGGAAACTGCTCACCGAGCAAGCCCTGATCGACAGAATTACGTGGGCTTCCTGGACCAGGTGGGCATCCGTACCTCGGGCCGAGCCCCCCTTTTATATTATCGCACCTGTTACAATGTATCCTCTTCACTAAGAAGCCCACACGTCCTTTGTATCCCTCCGAATTGATGGGATGATATTATTATTAGTATTAAGGTTATATTAGAATGTTAGAAACATCCTCGCCTGTTTCTGCTGCCCGAGGAAGGGGGCGATCTCTAGACTTTTCACACCCATTCCATTTCAGAATGTAAGCGACCCGTCTTTTTTGGCTAAACCTCTTTTCTCCTCATCTTCCGTCCAGCGTCCTCGGAGACGAGGTGGTCGGAATCTGGTCCAGACACAACGAGAAGTCGGACGTGACGTGCGCCTCCGTCTCTCACTCAGGAATAAGCCTGGTTACCGGGGACGATTTTGGAACGGTCAAACTATTCGACTTCCCCTGTCCTGAAAAATTTGTAAGAGCTCTTTTTGCATATTTTTTTGCGTTTGATTGACAGCGAGCCGTCGGCGGCCGAGCTCCAGGTTAACGCTGGTGTCACCAGAGATCCCTCAGATGGCTGTCCGCCGCCGGCAGACGTAGGAGACGTTACGGGTGAAGTCGGGCAGCGAGGTCCAATGAGAAGAACGGGTCAAAGTTTTTAGGAGAAAGAGAAATACGTTTTAATTACTCCAGATCGAGGGAGAGCGTTGTGCTAAACGTCACGTTTTCGTTATTTTAATTCTATTTTGAATTATCTTTTGCCGTCCGACTAACCTCATCATTCCATGCTTTGTCTTCATGGCGTATTCTATGTTTGCAGGCGAAACACAAGCGCTTTCTGGGGCACTCTGCCCACCTGACCAATATCCGCTTCACCAGCGGGGACAGGTACGTGGTCAGCGCCGGAGGAGACGACTGCAGGTGAGGTCAAAGCCCCGGCTTACCCCAATACTCTAGAATTTAGCATTTTATTTTTGTTACCTGTTGGTAAAACACCCCCCTGATTCTGCCTCTCGGTCGCTGCAGCTTGTTCGTATGGAAATGTGTGCATATGCCGCACTGACGGGAACCGACCTGCCGAGCGCCGCTCACTCCACCTCTCAGGCCAGGTGCGATGGGGGATTCTCTTTGAGTCTGCAAGGAGTGATGCAGAGTCACGGAGAAGGTACGGGGGCAAAACTACCACAGTCAGAGACCCCTTTTTGGGGGATCTTTTGGAGGCTCACAGGCAGGCATGTCCACTTCAGAGGATTTTTCCAAGCAAGCCCACATGGAGAAAGCATGCGTCCGCCCCGTCCCGAGGACTGATGAGTGTTGTCTTTTAAAGCAGACATCTTTTTTTGGACTGAGTATTAAAGATTCTCACTTGCCAGCTTGGGCGACCGGCTCGTCTATCAGAGGGCTGCTCGATAACTTGTTTACGGACGAACCGGCAGCCCACGGCCGCCCCCGAGGGTCCAAGATCGGTCCAGCTGCTAGTGACCCGCACGACCTGGCGTGACGATCTACTCAAGACCACGTTCGACTAGCCGTGCCAGCGGGGATGCGGCTCGCTTTCCGAGTGCCTTCCCTACACTCCCAAAGTTTAATGACTCCTGTATTTGCCTTGTAAGTCAAACTGCGCGTCACAGGATGAAGTTGCCATACCTGCATCTGTGCTGCTTGTTCTCCCTTCCATGGAGCTCTTACCCTGAAGATGTTATATAGGCTGTCAAGCTGTGTATTTTAACCCCGCGGTAGATCGTTGTGGTCGCCGAAGGGGCTATGGGTGCATTTATCCTAACAAAAAAAGTGATAAATATAATTTCCTACACATCCTCCTGACATTCCTTAATAGTTTGTCTACTAGAAGGGCTACTAAGACTCAGTATTGGGCTACCAATTATCAGAGGAAGGACCTTCAGACCAAATTGGGGTAAATGCAGGAGAGAGAGAGTTATTTACAAGTTCTAAAGACGTCCGGCTTGGGAAAACCTCCAAATTATTTTATATTTGCTCCGGGGGGCTCTCTATTAAGCGCCAGCCGGGGAATGAAAGTAAGAACAGGGGGCTCGATAAAGCGCCAACATATTCAGTAGCGCTGATTCAGGAGAGTGAAAGAAAGTCTGCACCTGACTCAGGAAAGGAAAGAGAGCGAAATATGCCGGCAGACACCACATAGAGGGCGAAATGCACCGGCAGACTGCACAGAAACGGGAGATGGAATGATTTTACATTTGGTTTGATAGTTTCCTCCTCTCCAAAGGGACCATAAACCCGATGAAAAAGTGCCAATCAGGGGACGCTAGCTAGAAAATTAACAATTATAGCAACCGATACATAATAAATTTAAGATCAGCCCTTCTGTGTTTCATATTTATTGCCCGGATTTTCATCAAAACCCTTCTACCGCGGACCAGAAAGAGACAGAATGCGCCGTTGTCGCGTCTGCAAGATGGGTGATTTTTTTTTTATTTTTTTTTTGTTATTTTTGGAATAGATGTTGGCCAAATAAAGGTCAACTTCTGGCTTAAAAGAAAGGAAAACGGCAACCTGTATTTTAAAAATAAAATGTATTATGAAGGGCAGTCAGATAACAAGCGATGTTCCAGTTTGTTTATAAAAATACAGGGGGGAAAAATTGAGGTCAATGGTTGAGGTTTTTCCCACCCAGCGGCATATAAAACCTGGCAGAAAATCACAGAAACGCCCCCAACAGTTTTACATAAGAATCTAAAAACACAGGGAAAAAAAAAAAAAAAAAAAAAAAGATTAAAACCAAAAATATGTAAATTGTGGGATTTCTTCCTCCTCCTTGCTGGTGTTACAAAGAGACAGACCCTCTCCCGCTACGCAGTCAGTCACTGAGGAGAGACACAAAGTTCAGAAATTATATTTCTGTCTCTAATATACAGTATAGGTATATCATGCAAATATTACTCCATTTCCCACAATCCCTCAGTGCAGATTGCACTGGAACCCCATTGGTCGGCCCGAGTAGGAAGCCGCTTTCTGTTTTCTCTCCCCGTATTGTTTTAGTGGACGGCGCGTGAGCCTCTAGCATTAGATTGTCCCTCCGTAACGCTATTATCACAAATATCTCAGGGCGACGGGGCGATTTATACCCCGTGACGGGGCAACAAGATGGCGGCTCGTGTATACAGGGCAACGGGGAATGAGTGAAATTTTGTATTAAAGAGTGAAAGAAATGCATTATATTATCCCCTCTACATTGACCATGAGGGCTAAAATAAGGTCAAAACTTCATGTTATGGCACAGACAAAAATGATATATAACTGCATCAAACCTTTTCATGACAGACAGACAGACAGACGACTCCCCCTGCATGCACTAAAGAGAACCCAAGACCAGAAGCCCTACCTGGCTTGTGACCGAATCCACGTCAGGGCATGGCGGGGTGGAACCGAGGATGACGGGTGGTAAAACTTGCAGTCCGACCGCGTGCAGTGCGTGCTGAACCTGCAGTGCTGCGGGAGCCAGACAAAAACCAGCGTTAGAACGAGGACGGTGAACATCCACGACGGAGATTACTTCGACGAGGCACACGTTACCTTGGGGTGGTAGAACGGGCAGTCTGTTTTCTTGCATGCTGGGAAGTAACGGCACTGCTGAGCGGCGGGATGCGTCCCTTGTTCTGGAGTAAGAACAAAATACACGATGAAGCAGCCCTTGCACCCGCGGAAAGGTTTTCTAGAAATCAGACTGAGGGTTACCTGGCTTTAGCGGAGCTGCAGGTAAGCGCCTGCTGGCGTGCGTGAAAGGGCAATCGGCTTTGGTGCACTTCGCGTCGTATTTACAGTTCGGGTGGATGAAGAAGCACTTATCAGCGAATCGGCATTTGGGGAAAGCCCTGGAGAGACCAGAGAGGGTTCATCAAAACACGGAACAGACACACAAAAAGAAACACCCGCTTGCTGGATTATGTATAGAGAGCAATACCCCCCCTAGTGCAGGACTATCTAGGACCGTTACAGACCCCCCTCCCCCCAGTGCAGCACTATCTGGGGCTGTTAGAGTAGCGCAGGTACGTAGGGCTCTTACTTGCATGGCGCCGTGGGGTGGTGGTAAGCACAGCTGTCTGCGTTCTTGCACGCCGGCCAATATTTGCAGCGTTCGTTAATCTTCTCCTTGGTCTCCATTAACACTGCGAAGAAAGAACAGACAGGTATTTGGTTTCTGTGGCCCGTGGCAGGTACCGATGCCCCCTTTAATGTGTGTGCGCTCCGTACGAGAGCGGCAAGGTTTCAGTGGATGGGGCAGGTAGTATTAAGCCCCACGGTTAACCCTGTCCTGCCAGAGGGCACAACAATCACCCAGCCTTAAAATTAAGAGCAAGAAGTGCGTGTCCTGGAAGAAGCTCACGTGTAAAGCGGGCTCACCGTCTGTGTCGTGGAGCGGCTCTGGCAGGAGCTGCGTCGGATAACTCTGCTCCGCTCTGCTCAGCTTGCTGTACGGCTCTGGATACGTTTCCCCCTCCTCTGTGAAACACATGGGTTCCTCCTCTGGTTCCTGGTCTGACAGGTACCCAGGGGGGCTGGGGACTCCATCTAACGTCACAATGAACTTGGGGCTTGCTGGTTTCTCATAGGTGGATCCTTCCCTGATGAAACAAAACAGGGACATTATACCCAAAATAAATTAGGGGTCACCAGGTTCAGCACCATCGGGGAGACCGTCCCCTGCAGCCTAGTCCCGGGTAGCTTCAGCCAGTCTGGGTTCTATCCTGGTTTGGAGATCCTCACCTAGGCTGAATAAGACGTCCTGGCTGGGGTTGGATCTCGCCTGCTGGTTGAGCCGCGATGCTCTGGGGCGGCGGGGCAGAGAGTTTTGTTCTCTTCAGAATGAAGGATCTGCTGTCCACGGGTCTGAGAGTTTCAGCCTCTCGGGGGTCTAATGGAAACAAGACACGCAGTACGGATAAAATTAGACAACACTTATTTAAGGAGCCGGGGGTTAGAAACTCCAACGGAAATTGGAAATATTAGTTACAGACAGGGACCCAAACCTTGTCTTTTGAGCGGAGGCTCCTCGGGGTCCGGCTGAAGCCTGGAGAACAAGTCCCTTCTGTACATGGTTTCTGAGAAGACACAAATCCACATAAACTAAATGAATGAAATGTTATTACACGTTATATGCGATCGCTGCGAGGCTGGAAAAACAAAAAACAGGTTAAAATAATCTGCATTTCCATATAAAACCCGTTAATCGTCCCAACTTTTATTCTTCCTCCTGCGGAAAAGGATGGAAAAGCCCGCCTGCTCCTGAAGTAACTACTAAGCTCTCGATCCAGTGGATCCCTTAACATAGGATGTCAGAGCCGATCACGGTCAGCATACGTTGAGATTATCGCCGTACGGTCCGTCATATACATATCAGAGAGCCTGAAGAAGACGGGCTTTCTGAGATGTTTATGTGGCTCGGCATCTTAGTCGAGGAACGTGCTGGCCGAAAATGGCCAAAAACAGGGACCAACCTGCTATCTCCGCTCCGGTGGGAAGCATCTCCACGCCTGCCGCGGGCTGCTCTCTCTGCTCCAGTGCTCCCTGCGGATCTGTCTGGTAATACAGCATGGCCGCCTGGCTCCTCATTAGAATCAGCTCCTCTTCCGAACGAGCCCTCGGGGCCACGGGCACTGTTTGCTTTTGGGGAGCTGCTATGGCTGAAAATAAAAAGTAAAATTCGGATCAAAAATAAATACTTGGGAGGAAGTTTTGATTTTATTTTACTAACACTCCATTTTACTCCAAGCAACTAAATATCAAAGCTACCATGGGGATAATTACACTAAAGGAACGCGGCCAGGTATTTTAAAGGTCACGGTGAGGGTACGTTGGAAGAACATTATACCCCGTGGCACGTTATATCTTTGCGCCCTAGAAGGAGGCAAACCTTTTGGCTGCTACTTTATCTAAAACGCTGATGCAAAGCTGGGTTGTGTTCCTCTCGGACTCCCCTAAAATCAGGGAGCTCAGCTTAGCCCCCATTGCTCTGTAGTGCGCGGATACACTTTTACCCCCATGCTGTTACTGGTTACGGGGCTTTCCTACCTGTGGTGTAACTGGTTGTTTTGGTCACAGAGTCCTGCGCTTCGGAGATGGCCTTCAGAATCAGGTTCTTGTTTGCCTGTTTGGACGGAGGGAGGGACGGCCTAAAAATGCAGAGGGTACGTCAAACGCGCTGAATAGTCATGGGGTCCCTTTTCAGGGTTTGGAAGACCACCAGGAGACGTTAACCGTTACACCGATATAAACAAACTATATGTCTAACGCACTCGTGCAACCTCCCCCCAAAGGCTGACCCAAACCGCCGAACACGCGGCCTCGTTTGTACCTTCTTTCTGGCCTGGCGGGCACCGAGACGCTGCTGGAAACACCAGTCGTGTGAGTGATATATTCCTCCTCTTCCTCCTCCTCCTCTTGTTCTTCTTCACCACCAAAAGGAACCCTCTTCACTTTTACAACAGAACTTACTACGGGGAGCTTCCGCTTCCGCGCGTCTTCATGCTACAGAAATAAAAAATTACCCACTGAATACAAAAACTTCAAACTACAGGGACCACCGTATTCCATATCCAAACAAAACGCCAGGAACGGACCAGACAAGCAGGGAGTAAATACTCATTCAAGAGCGCCGCTCACACTCACTTCCAGAGACACTCTAGCAGATGAGGTGTGTAACGTAGATCTGTAGGTCTCGGACACTCTAGACGGATCTCGGGAGCTGTACAGGGCTTTGGTGTTCGTGCCGGCCGGTCTCCCGACAGAGGGTCTGCCGGGGGGGAGTCGCTGTAAAGCGCTGCCGCTCTCCGTGTCGCGGTACGCTTGCTGCCCGCTGCCGGGGGGCCTGTACAGCTGGGCCGTGGGACGAGCGTTTCTGTAGGTGGAAGCGACCGCCGATCTCTTCCTGGACTGAAAGGCGTTCTCGGACACGCAGGCCACGTCATCGTTAAAAGGGTCGTCCACATCAAGTTTAATATCGATGACAGCCTCTGAAGGGGACAGTTCCCTGAGGGGTTTTACTGTAGACATGAGGCGGGCAGCTGCCCCAATGTCAGAAGAAACCCTGAAAAAGAAAGAGTGAAGGTCAACAACGAGTCCCACCCGATACCATGACGGTGTTGGGTGCTGAAAGGAGATTGGGTGCAGTACCTCTCGTGTCTGGTGCTGGAGGCCGCCGCCGCCGTCTTCGCATCTCGCCTCCCATCCTCTCTACTGGAGGGCAGGGATGGCAGCGGTGGCAAGGAGCTCTCAAAGATGATAGCCTCAGATGCCTTCAGGCTGTTGGACTCTGAAAGAACTTCAACTCATCAACGCGGGTTATACTGACGTTCACAGTGGAGGTGGCCATCTAACGTATCTCCATCCAACACAGCAATAAGACATTATATAATATTCTACATTCAAGCATTATCTATCTATCTATCCCATTCATAAAATAAAAAATAAATGAGCCGGCATGGACCTAAAAAACGACCCCACGGATGCCGCTGCCGCGTCCACTGAATCCCCCCTCGCGTTTTTCGGTAGAACAAAGGAATCCGTGGATTTCCACCGGAAACAAGAAAGATTTAAGGGGTCACTGACCTGGTGCGGCTGAGCGCAGCTTATCGAGGACCCCCTGCAGCCTGCGGACAAAAACACGAGTCAAAGATTACTAAACAATCACAGAATTCCCTGCGCAACGCAACACAAGGCGAGACGGGAGACGCTCGCAGCGTGATTTTCTTCGGGAATAAAATACTCGCCGTGAGACGTTTCATTATCATTACTCTGTTTGCAAGCGGCTTCAATCGCCTCCGAAAAAGATGGCGGCTCCCTGACTTTTACCATTTTATGTCCCTAATTTCAAGGAGGAGGGTGAGTTCAGAGGGGTCACGTAAGGTTTGTGACCCCCGAGGTAGTAGCACACGGGCTGAGGCTTCCCAAGGTAAGTCAGAGGCATGCATGTGCGTGTGGGGGTATATTATTAGCGTGCGCGCATCAGGGTATGTTATTAGAGTTTGTGAGTGAGTGAGTGTGTGGAATGGGCATGTTAGGGTGAGGGTGAGAGCGTGGGCGAGAGCGTGGGCGAGGGCGTGGGCGAGGGCGTGGGCGAGGGTGAGAGCGTGGGCGAGGGTGAGAGCGTCCCTCCTGAGATCGGGCTCTGGATCCACCGGTAACATAACGCCATTTAGCGGGCGCCGCGGGCACTCACCACGTGGTAAACCTGCAAGTGTTGCTCCCAAGGAAGAGGGAAAGGTCATCGGTCATCTGTTCTTGACTCTTCTTATTGGCCACCATGACCATGATGTAATCCGGAAGTTCCTCATCTAAAAAGATATACAGATTCGGGGATCACGGATCACGTGTAACGTGTATAACGGTAAAGTATGACAGACGGACAATCACTATGACGTGTAACACGTACCGACATACGCGCCCAGCTCCTGGAGTTTGCCCTTGATGGCCGTCTGTAAGAAAAATGTAAATGAGACAAAAATCCGGATCAGCGGCCCCGGGGGCCTCGGTCACCAGCAGTGACAGTCCCTGTAGATCAGGGCCACCCAGACGCCCCAAACTACTGCGCATGCTGCCGGGACAGGGCGGTTAATTAACCACGGCGGTGGCAGAAACAGAATCAACTGCCGATCGTCGTTTATTTCACCAGAGCTCGGGGACACCGGCCTCACCCCTGCACTAGATTAGATTGCAAGCTCTGCTCTCACACTCAGGAGTCTGCAGTGACCCCAGGTGCTGGTTACACAAATCTGCCCCCCCCCGTTAAACACCAGGGTCTACAGACTAAAAAACCCTTACCCCAAACCCTGACCCCACACACCCCAAACCCTGACCCCACACACCCCAAAGCCCTCCCCCCCACTCTCCTCCTCCCAACACGGACCCAGGACCCCCCACAACATACTGCCCTAAAGCCCCTGCCTCCGGACCCCACACAGCCCACTCCGGTCCCCCCCCTGCGAGCCCCGCACCCGAATCTTTCTGCTGATCTCCGTCCCGATCTCCATGGTAACAGCTGAGACCGGTGCAGCCGGTACACGGTCCTCGGGCTGCCGGGGAAAGATATCCGGGCAGAGCGGCCGCGACGGGGGGGGAGAGCTGAGCGACACCTGGCGGCGAGGAGGAGGAACTGCAGCACCAGCACACCGGAAGTGGCAGCTGCACCCGCTGCATGCCCACTGCACTTACTGAATTCCCGCTGCTATTACCTTCACCTGCTGCACCTACCTGCATCCACTACACCTACTGTAAATATGGAATTCAGATGAAGAGCATTTTTTATTAAATACACCTCTTGTTATATACCCGCAGACTGGTTTTTGTTAATGATTTCTTTGTCATGCGTGAGTAGCGGGATAACGTGTGTTACTTGTATGTAGAGGACGATATCTCCTGCTGTGTGAATAAGACTGTGACCTCATTCCGTGTTTGTGTGGATCGGTTGTAGCCGCTATATGCTGCGGGTTACATTTTTGTAGCTCCCATGAAACGACCCGCAATAAATACACCGAGAACCAACACCTGGTGTGTGAATGATTTACTCAACAGCCCCCCTGGAGGCTTTCGGCTCAAGAGAGGCATCCTCCAAAAGAAGAGGAGCGGAACATTTTCACCTACCTGCGCCTACTGCAACTACCTGCATCCACTACACCTACCTGCGCCTACTGCAACTACCTGCATCCACTACACCTACCTGCGCCTACTGCAACTACCTGCATCCACTACACCTACCTGCGCCTACTGCAACTACCTGCATCCACTACACCTACCTGCGCCTACTGCAACTACCTGCATCCACTACACCTACCTGTTGCAGGCGTTATCTTTGATCTGAGGGCAGATCCCCTCTCCTGGTGCCACTACCTCTTATGGGTCCTACCGAGAAACTTAATGCTAGTGGCACTCGGGGGTAATTATATAGAACCCTCCGGCAGATCGGCCCCATCCGGCTGCAACTACTCAAACCTTAATCAGTCGTTGGTCTCGTCTTAGATTCAGGAGCCGTATGTCTATCCCATGCATGTTTAATACCCTCGCTGTATTACCCTCTACCACCTCTGCTGGGAGGCTGTTCCACTTGTCCACCACCCCCTCAGTAAAGTAATGGTAATATTTGTAAAATACGTCTCCGATTACCGGTGTTTAAATTTGCTCTGCAGATTCCGAGGCGCCCAGAGGAACCTGCTGGGAATATTTGGGAACAGGTTACCTATGGGTTATTATGACTATTAACCCATCCCAGCCCGGCGCAAAAAAAATAATTCCCTGTGATCTGACGGGGCCGACGCGCAGGCCTGACATGCAGTTAACCCTTTATGTTCAAGCATATATGGTCTGGAAGTTACTAAACATAAAGCACGCGGATGGACTTTATTGTAATAAAAGCTACGTTTACTTAACCCTTTACTGTATCAATCCTTTGCCTCTGCGAATATTTTTGTTGTTGCATTTGTTGCCCTGTACAGTATGTAAAGGGTTAATAAGGTGCCATAGACTTTTGGGGGGTGGGAGTCTGAAACCTTTAATATAGTTATTTTACCTAAAATATTAAGCCCCCCCGGCACTGGAAGGGTTAATAGGCGACCCCTCCACCATTAACCCTTCCAGTGGCCCGTCACATGGAGGGGGCAGCGAGCTGAGGGGCTGCTGAATAGCCCTCTATTTCTGTAATACCCCATGGCCGGGGAGGCTGCCAGCATTCCAACCCCCTGACATCATGGGCAGCCTAATGGGGGCTGCGTGTCCCTCCCTCAGCAGATCCCTCCGCGGGGAACTAATCTTCCCCATTCCGTGTCCTGCTGCACCTGGCAGCCCCGTCCTTGCCAGAGGCAGATGGCGGAGGGCAAGTACCGAGAGGGACTATACTGAGGGGGGCTTTGAGTGGAGGCTTCCTGACATTCTCACTCTCTCTAGCCGCGTCACCGCGCGCATTGATCTGCTGCCAGCTTCTGCACACAGGAAGTGAGTGCGGCTCTGTGTGGGGTTCGGGGTTCGGCTTCTCAGGGCAACAACGGGGCAGGGAGCACCCCAACAGCCCCCACACACTGACAGTCACCCCCGGGTCTGGGCAACAGGTAAAGGGACCCTCAATCAGGGCTTTCTACGGAATTACAACAGTGTGGGGGTCCGGCTGTATCGCTGTATCTTTATGTGGGGGGTTCCGGCTGTAACGCTGTATCCATATGTGGGGGGGGGGTTCCGGCTGTAACTTTGTATCTATATTTGGGGGGTTCCGGCTGTCACTTTGTATCTATATTTGGGGGGTTCTGGCTGTAACGCTGTATCTATATGTGGGGGGGTTCTGGCTGTAACGCTGTATCTATATGGGGGGGGTTCCGGCTGTCACTTTGTATCTATATTTGGGGGGGTTCTGGCTGTAACGCTGTATCTTTATGTGGGGGGGTTCTGGCTGTAATGCTGTATCTATATGGGGGGGGGTTCTGGCTGTAACGCTGTATCTTTATGTGGGGGGGTTCCGGCTGTAACGCTGTATCTATATGTGGGGGGGTTCCGGCTGTAACGCTGTATCTATATGCGGTGGGTCTGGATGTAACGCTGTAGCTATATGCGGGGGTTCCGGCTGTATCTTTATGCGGTGGGTCCGGCTGTAAGGCTGTATCTATATGTGGGGGTTCCGGCTGTAGCGCTGTATCTATATGCAGTGGGTCCAGCTGTAACGTTGTATCTATATGCAGTGGGTCCAGCTGTAACGTTGTATCTATATGCGGTGGGTCCAGCTGTAACGTTGTATCTATATGCGGTGGGTCCAGCTGTAACGTTGTATCTATATGCGGTGGGTCCAGCTGTAACGCTGTATCTATATGCGGGGGATATGTCTATAGCGCTGTATATATGCATTGGGTCCGGCAGTAACGCTGAATGGTGTAAGAAGTTTGTTTATTGTTGTAGTATTATTGTTATTGTTCACATCGTGCTGTTTATTAGTGTAACAAGTTTTATAACACGGTGATCGTTTTGGTGTTTTATGGTGCCTGTAGCATCGTTTCTGTGATCTGCTTCACTTGTGATATAATATTATTATTATTATTATTAGGTTTAAATGGTGCCATCGTGTTCCGCAGATCGTTGCCGTAATGTGTTATTTTATTCCGCTGTGTCCCACCTATTGTGATATTTATGACACTGGCTGTAATATTCTATTTATAACGTATGGCTGTAATATCATATCGATCTCTTACATCTGGCATTCTGTAATATTGTGGCAATAACATGATACCGTGTGGTATTTATCACGTGTCCGTGAGTGTGACAGCGGACGCCGGACCCCCGACACCGGACCCCCGCTCTGATTACTGCTGGGTTCCCGGATCTCTGATGCTTACATTATGTGTCTGGTTGTTGTAGTATATATTGGAGGACCCCCCCCCCCCCTCTATAGTTCACTGCGTGGATCAGATTTACTACAATAAGGGTTCGTGATTAGAAAAGAATCCGGGGAGTTTTCTTGGAAGTCCGGCAGGATTTTTTCTCCGGCTAAATAAAGAGACGTGACTTCAGCTCGGGGACAGTTTTCATTCCAGGTACCGGCCGGGCGGCCTGTTCTTTTTCTGTGCTGCGGGCGATTAGGAATATCTGCAGATCGAGTTAATACCCCAGCGATGAGTGACTCCGGTGAAAGCGACAGCTGGCGGTGATGGCGGGAGGCATATCCTCTTCTGCGCAGGCAGGCGTAGGTTGACTTGCTGTGAAGGAGTTAATGCAGGTAGCATGTGCCCAAAATCTTGTGGAAAGCCGTTATATCTGCAAAGGGGGGGGGGCAGACTTCATATTAATGTCTCTGTATTTAGAATGTGATGTCGTCAAAGCCCTTGTTGGTGTAATGGTCAGGCGTCCCAATACTTTTGGCCAGTACTGTATGTGTGTGTGTATGTGTATATATATATAATATATATATATATATATGTGTGTGTGTATATATATATATATATATATATATATATATACTATATTCTAATACAGGGGCGTCCAACGTGCGGCCCTCCAGCTGCTGCAGGACTACATCTCCCATACTCCTCAGCCAGCCCCTTAGCTGAAAGAGCATTATGGGAGATGTAGTCCTGCAGCAGCTGGAGGGCCGCACGTTGGACGCCCCTGTTCTAATACATTCTATAATGAACTCTAAAGTATATTTTTGTCCGTGTAATTATAATAACATTGTTACTGAAATACAGCAATATTTCCTGTGGTTATAATGAACTTGAGACGCTCTGCAGCCTACATCCTCGGTGGGTTTTGGCTGTGTGTGATAGGAGTCCGGTGCTTCTGGTGCGCCTCTCTACATTTTGCAGAGCCGTTTGCCAGCAAGGGGATTTGGTGTCGCGCCTCGCACTGGTTGACTTTATAAAAGATGCCGTCACAGACATGGATGTAAATAATAAATATTGTGTAGCAGAAGAAGTGTTTTTTTGTGTTTTCCTACTTGTAATTATTTAATGGCGCGATCTATACCTGCTTCATGACTTTGCTTCTGTAGAGTTTTCGCCTAGAGGACACAAGGAGATTTCATACAGTGTGGTTGTCAATAAATACTGATGATTATAGCCCAGGGTTGCAAAGTTTTATTATACTGACCAAGATAGAGAGGTTTCTAACAAAAAATAAATAAATAATAATAAATATATATATATATATAAATTAAAGATGTTAGTTTTAAATATTTACTTCTGGGGCTGTATACAGTAATATTACCCCCCCTGCATTGTATACAATAATATTACCCCTGGGTCTGTATGCAGAAATATAAGCCCCCCCCCCGCGCTGTATACAGTAATATAAGCCCCCCCGATGCTGTGTACAGTAATATAACCCCCCCAGCGCTGTATACACTAATGTCAGTCGGTGTTGGTCAAAAACCTGCTTTTATCTCATTTTATCCCAATAAACCCCCTTTATCTGCAGATCTGGAGCCGCCGTTGCTGTCAGTCATGTGATGTTTTGGGTGACTTTCCCGTCTCAGACACCACACTGAGCTGATGCTTTATGGCGATGCTAATGAAGTCCGTTCCTCCATAGACTTTCATTAGACGGACAGTCCCCCTGGTTAATTAAGACTGGGCCATTCTATTGTTCTCCACAGGCTGTTTTCACTCACTCCTAATCTACTAAACAACCCCCCCGACCCCTTATCATACAATGTATCTTTTATCTGATATTGTGGTGGTCCCCCTTTAAATATTAAAATCTCTTGATCGGTTGTGGATCTGAGGGCCGCATGCGGACAGAACAGAAAGTGCTGTTTGATTTACACGGCAGCTGCGCGATGACAGGATTTCACGCTGTGTTAGCCGGTGTCACTGGGACCGAGGAACCCACCTGGTAACAGCCGTTATTCCCGACTCGCTGGGGTATTTCCTGTGAGGCTGATGCCAATTATCGGACTAACGCAGGAAAAGATGTATACGTCGCGTAAGTTTTTGAGGCCTCAGAGGTCTCTCCTTCAGATGGCCTGCGAGAGCATCCACATGTAGGGGGGGTGTAGAAAATGTTGGACTCTTTTTCGCTCGCCTGCTTTAAATGACTGCGTTGGCTTATGGTTTTGCTTCTGCTGAGGCTTTAGGCGGCAGATACAGGAATGCGGTCTTTGTCGTGATGAACGTGACTCGGTGTGAATGAACACGGCAGTCTCCCCGACGTTACTCCTGACGAGCGTCTCTTGGTTTAGTAACGTCCGCTTTCTCTCCTGCGCAGGTTTATTGATGTCCTCCTCGTGCGGACTCTTCTCTCACTTTTTAATGGCCGCTGGATGACCGGGCTGGTCTCTGAATCCTCCAGCTGCCCCTCCGCCCCGGGAAGATGCCGCTGCCGTTTGGGCTGAAGTTAAAGAGGACTCGGAGGTACACGGTGTCCAGCAAGAGCTGCCTGGTGGCGCGGATCCAGCTGCTGAACAATGAGTTCGTGGAGTACACGCTGTCGGTGGAAAGCTCCGGCCAGGAGTGTCTGGAGGCCGTGGCCCAGAGACTGGAGCTCCGAGAGGTGAGTGTGAGCCCAGTGGCCCAGTCCACGACATAGTAATGGTAAAGGGGCAGTGTGGGTGCCGGGGCTGCAGCTTCAGAGAAGAAACATCCTCTCCGCAGACGTCGTGGACGCCTGTGAGGTCCTGAGGGGCCCCGACGTCCTGCAGTTACCCCCCATTATCCCCACTCATTGTCCTGGCCGTGCGGATACATTGTATTAACATATGCTATGATTATTTGGTGAAAGAGGGAGACCCCCCTCCTGCGTGTTTACCGAGCGCCTGCGTGGCGGGCCTTATCTGCCCGCCGGCTCTCCGAGTCAGCCGGTGACTCACTGCTTTCACTGAAACTCTCCAGATAACCCGAATTCCTTATTTCTGGGGCATGGAATTCCGTGTCGCAAACATGCGCCGAGCCCCGGTTCCCTCGGCTTTGTGTAAAAGAACGCCCGCCGATTGCCTAGCTCTGCAGCCCCGCCGTGCGGGGGGGGGGGGGTAACTGGGGGTAGTTTTGTGTACTGAATTATTCTGATGAAGCCACGATGAGGCTTGCAGGGGATTTATTCGCAAACAAACCTGTCTCACCTACTCAGCAAGTTAGAGAAAGAATGAGCAGAATGCAGGGCGATCTATTGTGTGGAGACAGATTCCCGGGCGCTGACCGAAGCCCTGCCGCTGGGTGAAAGGCACATTGGGGGGGGGGGGGGGGGCATTTTTGTTTTTCGTCTGTCCCTCTGTGACGTAACTCCTGTTTTATCCCGTGTTTGTATTGTTCTAGACGTTTGTGAAAAGCTGCGTCATGGAAAGCAGTCGCTGGTGCAGTGTAAACGCGTGTGTATGTACGGTGTATGGTATGTACGGTGTGTGTATGGTATGTACGGTGTGTGTATGGTATGTACCGTGTTTGTGTGTACTGTCTGTGTGTACACAGTATTTATGATGTGTGTGTATGGTATGTACGGTGTCTGTGCATGTGTGTGTATGTATGGTGTGTGTATAGTGTGTGTGTACGGTGTGTGATTCACTGGCTGCCGCAGTGAGTAATGAACCTGCCGTGGTGTAGATTAAGATGCCAATCTCTGTGCGAAGTGGCTAAACGCGGCCTCGCATCATTCCTCCGGGGCCGAGTCATCTCGTGGGTTCACTGGGGCAATGCTGAGGTTTTGTTTAACTCTTTCCCTTTTTTCCATGACTATGTGGGACTTGATGTGGGCTCCCTGCATGATCAGGGGGCAAATCCGGGCCTGGGGGTCTTAAAGGGACGGGGCGGCCTGCTTCGAAGCCTTGAAGCTGGGATTTAGCTTTGCACGTAATTCTGTTTAGTGAATACACCCCTAGTACACTTTTTGTCTGTATCGGTGAGTTTTAGGGTATCTTGGATGGTTTGTGGTTTGGTGGGCCGGGTGCTGTCACCGTAGGGTCTGGTAATACGTTTAAAATATGCTTTTAGATGACAGGGTTGAACTCTAAGGTATTGGGTCTTTTTTTCAACCTAAATTACTGTTACCATGACAACATTTTTTGGAAATAAAGCCTCCACTGATAGCTGAACTTGCGGTGCCCTCCGTTGCTTCCCATTAATGTGCCGTCTCTGCATTTTTCTCGGTACGGTTGTCGTGGGCCCTGGCCGTCTTTCCGTGTGCCTGGCATCTTCTGGGTTAAATTGAGACATTAATGCCGGTGAACCCCAGCCCGGTGTTTCTTGGACACGGAATTTTGCCCCCCAACATTTTCTTTTCTCTGCTGCTCCCCTGTAATAAAAAGGTTTCCGTGCGATTCCTCTCCGGCCCGTCGCATTCTCAGATAATCAAACTACAAATTCGTCTTCATTACAACATTATTCTGTATAATTTTGGGTTTTTATGGTCTTTACCGTGACTTTTATTAGACACGCATAAATAATATCTGTTGCTGCTGTTAGACTTGCTGGTCTGCAGTTCCCCGTTCCGGTTACTCCTCTTCTAATGTGTCCGAATGGCGGCTTTTTCTGCCGGTCTCGTCGGCCGAAGGATATTAAGTTCTAAAAGTCCAAGTATAGCTTCCGGGCTATTTCAGGACCCGGTTCCCAAATCACCCCGGGATTCAGGCCATCTGGCAAAAGTTTATATCGTTATCAGTTGCCGGTCACTTGACTTTTGAACAGAAACCTTGAGGTTGTTCAGGAAAGAAAGACCTTCCTGACTTTGGGTTGAATTATCGAAATATTTACAATATAATTTCCCATTTTAATGTATATTTTGGAGCCTCTTCGTAGAGCGCAGGCGCCAGTCCCGCTTTTGTTTTAGGCGTCTAAATAAAATTAACATGTTCTGTCCGATTTTTGGATCTGAGCAAAAGAACGAGACGGCTCTGCCATAAAGCGAGTGGCACAGTGACGATTAGGTGCAGGGGGTGGGGCCAAATATCACATGACCCCATGTAATGGAGAGCTGCATCAAACAAAAGTTTTGGCATGAAGTTCTATAGAACCGGAGCCGAGGCTACATTATTGCGCGCGATGGGTCGACGGTGCTTTCAAGGTCAAACGGGGAGATGACGGCGAGGGTACTGGGTATAATGGACGTAATATTTTACCGGCGATGATCGGATCGCTGCTGGAAAGTTCCCAACTGTATAAGCGATATTGCACTTGTGTTTTGCGCAGATTAAGGGAGAGGAACCGTAATAATCCTATTTCTTTGTTGAATTTCTCAGGTGACTTACTTCAGCCTGTGGTATTTTAACAAGCAGAACCAGCAGCGCTGGGTCGACTTGGAAAAACCACTCAAGAAGCAGCTGGACAAGTATGCGCTGGAGCCAACGGTCTATTTCGGGGTGGTGTATTACGTGCCTTCTGTCTCCCAGCTGCAGCAAGAAATAACCAGGTGAGGAGGAGTATGGGGTCTGAGCCAAGAGCGGGGCATCCAGGCATTTCTTTACGTGCATGGGCCGAGTGATGGAGTAGGTGGGTGGAGGGCTGTCCTGGTGAGAGGTTTGGGGCTGGTGGGTAGGTGGCTGCGTCCTGGTGAGAGGTTTGGGGTAGGTGGCTGCATCCTGGTGACAGGTTTGGGGTTGGTGGGTAGGTGGCTGCGTCCTGGTGAGAGGTTTGGGGTTGGTGGGTAGGTGGCTGCGTCCTGGTGAGAGGTTTGGGGTTGGTGGGTAGGTGGCTGCGTCCTGATGAGAGGGTTTGGGGTAGGTGGCTGCATCCTGGTGAGAGGTTTGGGGTTGGTGGGTAGGTGGCTGCGTCCTGGTGAGAGGTTTGGGGTTGGTGGGTAGGTGGCTGCGTCCTGGTGAGAGGTTTGGGGTTGGTGGGTAGGGGGCTGCGTCCTGATGAGAGGGTTTGGGGTAGGTGGCTGCGTCCTGATGAGAGGGTTTGGGGTAGGTGGCTGCGTCCTGGTGAGAGGTTTGGGGTTGGTGGGTATAGGTATGGGGGGGAGAGTGCATCGGGGAGACGCTGGGATTTCTGTATAATGTGCACTTCAAGAAAGAAATTCCAATAATTTGGGGAGAACGTGAGGTTCGATGGCCGGAGAATCTGAAGTCAGATGAAGGAATGGATTCCAGGCACCATCTTGTCTTGGAGCGGCCATGAGTTTATCGTTGGCCACCGAATACAGAAGCCTGAAACGCAAATGTTTTTGAGATTTTTTTTAGTTTGAGAGGAGGTGGAATAAAAAATGTTTGGTTGTGAATTAATGTTTTTGCTTCATTTACCAAATGCTTGTGTATTTGCCCCGCAGATACCAGTATTATCTCCAGTTAAAGAAGGACATTCTCGAGGGGAAGGTCCCGTGCACGTTGGAGCAGGCTGTCCAGCTGGCCGCTCTCGCTGTTCAGGGTGAGGATAAAAGCAGGAGGTTGGCTGGGAATACAGGATAATCACACAGGTCCTGCTGTAACAGATACAAAGTAGCTGGTGGTCTCCACGGTCGCCCACCCGGACTGCACCTCACATATTTACATATGTTTTAAAATCTCTGACTTGCTGTACAACCAGTGCAGGACTCGGGAATGTTACCAGCATGCGCAGTAACGCTCGGCTCGGGCGTTTGATGCTTTGTTTCATTTTTTCCAGCGGATTTCGGAGATTACGACCAGTATGAATCTCAGGATTTCCTGCAGCGATACGCTTTATTTCCTGTGGTGAGAACCTTTTGGGTTAACCCTTCCCGTAACAATGTATCGGACCCCGATACTTTGTAACCTTTTCAGTGCCAAGTAGGGATTCTGTTTTGCTTTAGTAAAATCTTTTTTAGTTAAATGTACACGCGGCCCCCGCTGGCCCATTCACATGCCGCCTGTTGTTGTTAGGGATGGATACAGGATGAAAAGACCCTGGAAGAAGCTACGCAGAACGTGGCCCTACTGCACCAAAAGCTCAGGTCTGTCTGCAGCGCCTTCCGCGATTTAACCCTTTCTTACCGTGATTATGTTAAGGGATGATAGTAAATGTGTTGTCTTTTGTGTGTTTGACTTTATTGCTTATTGTCTTTCAGGGGCCTCTTGCCTTCCGAGGCAGAGATGTTGTACATGCAGGAGATTGAGAGGCTGGATAACTACGGGGAGGAGAGTTACCCCGCCAAGGTACTTGCAGTCGGGGGGCTGACGTTACTTCGCGGGATAGTCTTCTGCTCCTATTCATAAGTGTCCCTAAGTAACGTAAATGGTTAATTTACACCCCACTGAACCTTAGATGCAATTGGTTTGCGTAAGCGGCGGCTCCGCCCATTACTAGCACTGGCGGCTCCACCCACGACATTAACGGGTTGATCCATCACAAAGACCAAAAGTTACCACTTTAGTTTCTGCATCTCAAAAGACTGACCAGACAGACAGATGGATGCATATTTCTGATAATAAAAATGTTTTTTTATTTTTTTTGTATTTGGGAAGCCCCTACCCTTATTCAGGAGGAATATGAGTAAATTTTTTTTTTAATCTAATCTTACATATTTTTATGAACTGTGAAGGAAGAGGCAGCTCCCCCCCCCCATTAATCATTGGTATGTCTGCCGGTAACCCCTGCCTCTCCTTACACATCATTGTAAAAAGAGGCATTTTACTTGCCACAAAGTAGCAAGAAAAGAACTTGGGCTGTTTAGCGATTGGGTTGTAAGGATCTGTTATTACACGGACGTTTCCTGAAACGTAGCAAAAACGTCACAAAACCGGTGTCCGGTCAATGGATTTAAAACCCCATATGTTGGCGCTTCCCCTTGGAGACGTCCCCTCACCGTCCGTTTGTGTCTTTTTGTTCCTCCCAGGACAGTCAAGGAGCTGACCTCTCCATCGGCGCCTGCCTGAAGGGGGTATTTGTTAAACACAAGAACGGGAAGCCCCCTGCTGTGTACCGGTGAGTACCAGGAGTCACAAACAGACCTACCGAGATGTGTCCTCCTCCACCGGAGGTACCAGACCGGCCCGATCGCCAACGCGCGGAGAGTCTGGTATCCGGCAGCGTCACGTTGTTACTAATTGTTCTTTATTACGAGAGAGGATCTTGGAGGGAGAGAGCTGTCCTAACGCACCAGGCGTCCCTTTCGTTATATTCTAATAGACCTTTAGAACGATACATACAAGGTATTTTCTGTCTCCTCGTGGCCTTTCCATCTCTACATGAACAGCCAACCGGCCTCCTAAAATGTAGACCAGTTGCCTGGTTGTATAATAATGGTGTTTATTGTAAGAATGGGAGCTTTCCTTAAAATGGAACGAGTGAAATAAGCTGGGCGATATCTGCCAGCTGCCCCGACTCCTATGACTCGTGCTTGCCAGGTTCTCCTGGACCCTCCGCGGCTCATTGTCTTTGTATGTGCCTCTAGGTGGCTCGATATCACCAACATGACGCACAACAAGTCTTTCTTTACTCTCGAGTTGGCAAATAAAGAGGAAACCACCCAGTTCCAGACCGTGAGTATCTGCCTTTTATTTTATGAAATAATCGATTACATTTAAATGTCCTCAAATCCATTGGGTTTGACGAAGGACAGGCCGGCTCTGGACCGGGACAGGAATATGCGAGCAGTAAATGTGATGCGTGTCACGGATGGCTTTCACTGCGTGTTATTATGTGAAGTTTGCTGGCGGTAGGTGGTTGTGTGTCGCTTTGCAATATATTTCCCGGTGGGTCTCTCCGGAAAGCCGTGTTTTGGCCGTGCCGATGATCGATGGCTGTTTTCTTTTCCACTAACGTTTCCTGTTTTTGTTCTCTTAGGAGGACATGGAAACCGCTAAATACGTATGGAGGATGTGTGTGGCTCGGCACAAGTTCTACCGGTTACACTGCAGCCTGTAAGTACCGGACCTGATCGAGACCCCCCAGACACAGACCGTGGGCTCAGAACTCTGGAGTCCCCTAATTTACAAAGGCTATTAAGTGGAATTGGCTTGTTTATGATCCGTTAAATGATATTCCTATCAGGCTATCTAGTTTTATATCTTATAACTTCAGATCCCGGAACTCCTCTGGCATTTTCTTAACACAAGGAAGAAGGCAAACCTTCTAATTATCAGTTCTCCTTGAAAGGTATCGTGGTCCTCAGTAAGCCTTTGCTTAAGTAACATTGTTGCGAGCTCTTTGGAGCGGATTATTGCTGACTGGAAGAATTTCGAAAAGCGGCTGGCCGTCAGTTGCGTGTACGTTGTGCGGATTGAGACACCAAAGACAACTCTTTCCTCTCCATCCACCTGTAAACCCCCAAGGGTGGTCAGGACAGGGACAGGGGCTCTTTTGAGTTGTTAGTGATCTGACCCCATTAACACCCTCTGTTCTTGTTATGAGTGTATTGATAAAGTGCTAAGAGTGTTGTACTATGGCCAGACGGGACATTCTAGGAGTAGAAGCTTGTGAATCGATGGTGCCAGGGTGAGATGGGGCCGCCCGTGAATCTCTTATGAGCTGGAACACTCCGAATGTCCGCAGTTATGTTCTGCGTATCTTATTGGAACCAGATGTGTAGCTTCGTAGGGGCCCAATCGCTTTCCAGGGGCCCACAGCATCTGAATAATGCGCTCGACCAGAAGTGCCCGGAGCTGAATACAAACGGGTGGAGGGGATGAACGTGTTCTGCAATGGTAGGGCTGGGGAGTGCTTGGAGAACCCAGGCTTGCCCAGGGCCATGTTAATGTTAAAGGTGGCCCACGCGTGGTACATCATAATCCACTAGAGTACATCTAAAGCTCTGGATGGGTTGTAGCCCCCGAGGGCCGGTGTGGGGCTCTTGCACCCTGCTCTTTACACATTTCTCGGGTCGTGTCTCTGACAGCCCTCCTTTGTTTGACATCCCTGCGGCCGGCAGCTGCCACCTGTCCTCCTCCGATGTCTGCATTCCTGGGCCCTCAATAGACGCAGTGTCTGGGTCACACGTGTTCTCCGTTTACATGTCACGGCTGCGGACACCTGTCTCGGCTCGGACGCTTTCTAGGTGCTAATGTGTTTATTCAGCAACAAGCGTTGAGCTCATTTCCAGGGAGGTTTAGACTGTTATTGGTCAGCTGTCGGCACCTCGTGACACGTTCAATCTTTTTGGGTCACAATAAGGCTAGCCTGATGTCATGGACCGGTGTGTGTGTGTGGGGGGTAAAATATTTCAGGCCTGCTTAAATTTCTTTGCCCGGTGAAATTCTGGATATCTTGTCATGGAACGGAACCGTGCATCTGGACCGGTCCTCAGACAGAAGATCCCAGCAGATGTTGGGGTCAGGAAGGGACGCGTTCGGAGCGGCGTCCTTGTGTATTTTTTGTTTGACCTCCATGTGTCTTTGTCCTCAGGGACTCCCCAGATCTCCCTGCGCCTCCTCCAGCGGAAGGTCTCCAGAAATCTCTCTCTCTCCTTTCCTTTCAACGTTTTCCAATCCTCTCTCGTTCTTCTCTTCCCAAAGGGTGAGATTGAGCTGTTCTCTGGCCCCCACGCACTTGTGGCTCGCCATGGGCCGGAAAGCATGCGCTTGTGTTAATGTAGTACGTTCTGATGCCCACGCCGGCAACTCCCGACAGCTGTGCCGGTGAAACCCCTCCGTTGATAAGGTCTCCACGTTACGCTTCACGCTTTGTGTGTTCCTACTGCCCTGCAAGCCTCACGTTTCTTTTTTTTTTTCCCTTATTGTAACAAAGTGACGTTTCTGTTCTGACACGTTGTCGGCAAAGTCTAGGGTTATGAGGTATGAGCAGTTCTAAAGTGGGTCATATGATAAAAAGAAAATTTCTACTGAATATGAATTCTTAAGGGATGGTGATAATTGTGTCTTATGAGTTCATATGACCCGGGCATCTGCTTTCTGGTGTGTGACATGCGCTCGTGCTTCTGGTTCATCACCTGCATATATGATAATTTTCTTGCGTTTTGTAAAGTAAAAGGGAAACATTGTTTCTTTTTTCTTTCTTTCCAGGCAATCCCAGGCAGTGAATCCGGTGCGTCGGAGATCCTCCACCAGAGTGTCCCTGGTAAGATGAGCCAAAAGCGACCTTTACCGAGCAGATTCTCTACGTCCATGTGAACGCCTATTAATAATTTTTCCGATTTATTCCTGACAGCCCAAACATCAGCCTTACATGATGCCGCCTCATCAGATGATATATAACGGGCACTACAATGAGCAGTACGCGTCTTCGCAAGGTGGGTGATAATAATACCAACATAGAAACAGAATTACATGGCAGATGCCCACGTAGTCTGCCTATAAAAGAACTTGATATGATGGGAAGTCCGGTATATCCCAGCAAAACTGCAAATTACCTGATAAATAATAAAAAGTCTCGCTCTCTAGCTAACACGCTCGCCACTATGAAGTCCTCAGTCGTGTTTTATTGCCGACTTTGTCTCTTGCAGACAACCTCTCCGTGTTTATGAACAATCAGAATGGATACCATTATTACTCCCAGACCAGCCTGGACAGGGCGCCGCACGACTACAACGGGAGAATCCGTAACGGGAGCGTGTACAGCGCACACAGCACCAACTCTCTGAACACCCAACAGCACTACGTGCAGCCATCACCCATGTCCTCCAATCCCAGCATTACAGGAAGTGACATCATGAGGCCAGAGTATATCCCCTCCCACCGCCATAGCGCCCTCATCCCACCTTCTTACCGCCCGACCCCTGATTACGAGACCGTAATGAGGCAGCTGAACAGGGGCATGATGCATTCGGACAGACAAAGCCACTCCATGCGGAACCTCAACATTGGAAGTTCTTACGCCTACAGCCGGCCGGACGCCTTGGTGTACAGCCAGCCGGAAATCCGAGAACATTCGCAGTTCGCGTCTCCTCAGTCGAACCATTACCCCTTTAATCTAAATTATAGTTTTCACAGCCAGTCTCCGTATCCTTACCAGGCTGAACGGCGCCCTGTAGTCGGGGCAGTCAGTGTCCCGGAGCTGACCAATGTCCAGCTTCAAGCCCAAGACTACACGGCATCCAACATCATGAAGACCCAGGTCTACAGGCCTCCTCCTCCTTATCCGTACCCACGTCCGGCCAACAGCACCCCGGATCTTACCCGGCACCACGCCAGCAACAGCAATCCGGACCTGATCACCAGGCGGGTTCATCATTCTGTGCAGATGTTCCAGGAGGACAGTCTGCCGGTGGCCCATTCTCTTCAAGAAGTAAGCGAGCCATTGACCGCTGCCCGTCATGCCCAGGTGCAGAAGAGGAATAGCATCGAAATAGCGGGGCTGACTCACAGCTTCGAAGGGATGAGGGTGAAGGAGAGGACCACGTCTTCATCTGCAGCGAACGTCGCACCTCAGAGGCTGTTATCGACGGATTCGCAGACAAACGTCTACATAGAACGGACTAAAGACGAGCAGAGCTCCGAGCACGAGAGAGGAAAATTTGGTCACAAGAAGTCCCTGTCGGATGCCACCATGCTCATTCACAGCAGCGAGGACGATGAAGAGGACAACGAAGAAGAGCACCGCAGAACCAACGTGCCTCAAGCACCCATCTGTTATGACCGATCTCAGCTCCGTACGGTCATGGAAACCTATCCTGACGAGACGGACCCAGGTTATCTATTCGCGTCTATGCCCACCAACCATTTACATATCTGTGAGCACAAACCGGCTGACCTGGAGATAGAGAGAAGGATGAAGGCCGTCGGCCCCGTACAGTTTTCTGGAGACCCCATGAATCTCAGAAGAGGAGAAGGTGCTATACCTCCTTCAGTATCTGAATCCGACCTGACCGCAGCGACCGTGCGCTATCGGGTGAAAAAGGAACCCGCCAAGAAAAGACCGGTGTCTGAAGTTCTCTCGGGCAAAAAGGACATAGTGGAGGGACTCCCACCATCAGGGGTGTGTAGAAGCTCCGTAGTAAAGTGTAATCTCGCGCTTTTGTTCCTTGTTCTTATTGTAAACAAAATATTTTCTCATCTACAGGGTATGAAAAAGGGCAACAGGGCAGAAGTCCGAAAAATAGGCCCCATGAGAATGGCTGCTTGGAACGGGATATCGCCCATTCGGATGCCTTTACCGGGTGAAGACCGAGAGGAGAGGGTGCAGGCGACCAATGACGAACGAGTAATTATTTTTTTAATAACAAAAATAGAAATATTTTAATTTCCATTAATTTTTGAATTAAGACCAAACTGACCCCAGTTAGGATTCCAGCAAATGGGGAAAAAAACGCTTCTCCTGGTTAGATCTTGTATTTATTTTTTAAGGCAGGGATAAGCAGAATTCCTGGCCTGTTTGTGGCCCTCGTGGACGGAGGTTACGCAGCTCTGATTTACGGCTTGTCTAACATAGCTGAGCGTGCGCCGTTTTGATATTCTGATGGGTCGTGTCCTCTCTTCGTAGTGTAAGCTCCTCGAGCAGCGGCTGGAACAAGGTATGGTGTTCACGGAATATGAACAGATTCAGAAGAAGCGTTTGCCGGAGACGGAATGTTCCTTCGCCAGACTTCCCGAAAACACGGAGCGAAACAGATTCCAAGATGTCCTCCCTTACGACGATACCCGCGTGGAGCTCGTCCCGACAAAGGAGAACAACACCGGTTACATCAACGCCTCTCATATCAAGGTGCGGGGGGGGCGATCATCTCGGATGGCAGAAAGTTCTGTTTGTTTTCTTTTTTTTATCAAATCTATGCTCCTCTAACACAAACGGTTTGTGGCCCCCGCAGGTGACGGTTGGCGGGGTCGATTGGGATTACATAGCCTCCCAAGGACCCGTGCAAAACACGTGCCAGGATTTCTGGCAGATGGTCTGGGAGCAGGGGGTATCCATCATCGCCATGGTGACGCTGGAAGAAGTGAGCGATGAAACAACGCTTTAAATAATTTTCTTAAAGGAAGTTGTGGATTTGGGGGGTTAATGGGAAAGGAATTACCGCTGTGGGGGGGGGGTGAAAATAGAGCAGACGGAGGGTCCTTAATTAACCTTCTCGGTTTCCGTGTTTTCATCTCAAAGGAGGGCGGCCGAGAGAAGAGTTACCGCTATTGGCCCAGACTCGGCTCCCGGCACAACACCGTCACGTACGGTAGGTTTAAGATCACCACCAGATTCCGCACGGACTCCGGCTGCTACGCCACCACCGGCTTGAAGATCAAACACCTTCTGACCAACCAGGAGCGGACTGTATGGCACCTGCAGTACACCGATTGGCCGGAACACGGACACCCCGATGATCTCAAAGGCTTCCTCTGTAAGTTGAAAGAGCGAGACCCAAAATAACTCGCGGTTTAGGTTTAACTAGCTAATTAATTTCATAAAAATGTAAAATCCCAGACTGGAATTTGACTGAAATTATTTAAAAAACACACATTTTGGGGACACTGCTTAAGTTTAAAAATGTATTTAATACAAAAAAAAAAAAATATTTTTCAGAAAAGGAAATAATTTATTATTTATTAAAAGTGATACATCAATCATCAATCGTATTTTAAATAAATCTCATAGAACGATGTCGTGTTTCACCATGCTCTTTGATGTGTGATGTCATCTGTGACTTGTCTCCCCCACCTTATTTTTAAGCTTATTTAGAGGAGATCCAGTCTGTGCGGCGTCACACAAACAGCACTGCGGACCCCGGAACCCCGAACCCGCCGGTGCTCGTTCATTGCAGCGCCGGCGTCGGAAGGACAGGAGTCGTCATTTTGTCGGAGGTCATGATCGCTTGTCTGGAACACAATGAGGTAGGGATCGGTCGATTAAGTATTTTATCGAGATCGCCTCTGAAAAAGCCATCTGAAGCCTTTGTGACATTCATGTCTTCACTGTCCACTATAAACGGACCCTCAAACCGAGCGAACCTCAGATCCTTTGGATCAAGAGTAACACGAGGTCGTCTGGCGGACGCATGAATGAAGTTAAACATTTAATCTTATTATAGTAACTGTAGCCGGAAGGGTTGTCTCTAAGAGACCTCAAGGAGTAAGAGATTGTGAGAATAGTACAGTTAAAATGGTAAATAATATAATTATTCCCAGCGGTTGGTGAGCAGAAGTCACGCTGACACTTTGGGTCTCGTACTGGTCGTGTCTCCGGTACCGGCTCAAATACACGCTCGGTACTTAATATTATCGATTTTTACCGTTCACATTCATTATTTGTTTTGGAGATAATTTAATGCTTTTTTGCTTCAGAGGAACGTTTATAAAATTACCTCCAGGAAACAACTAAAAACTGCTGTTTTTATGCTTTAATTAGGTTACATTTCAATTATTTTTTTTATCATTGTTTTTTATATATTTTCAAATAACGATAGAATATTCCAACAAAATGTGCAGCAAACCCCAACCCCAACCCCCCCGCGGGGATCAAAATTAAACGCCATCGCCTTGTGCCTTTCCGGGGAGCAGCTAGGTTGTATTTTCTGGGGAAACTCCTGCAATCTGATGTTTTTTTTTTTTGTTTTTGCAGATGCGGGACATCCACTTAGTTCTGGATAAGCTGAGGCAGCAGAGGATGATGATGGTTCAGACGATCGCTCAGTACACGTTCGTGTATAAAGTGCTGATCCAGTTCCTAAAGAGTTCAAGGCTGATCTGATCGTCCCCAGGGGGACAAATGACTCGGGTAACTAGGACTGCACCTTGGTGGGAATTACTAAGAGGTCCATCAGTGGGCCAAGCGAACCAATCCGCGCCCGTTCACCGACTGGGTTGAAAATGGGTCATAAAAGAGAAAAATCCGCTCCGTGCCAAGTTGGCCGATCCATCAGCTCATTATCCCTCTCATCTGGAAAAGGTTCCGGAGGGATCTGCGGAGACGCGGGGTTAATTCGGTGACGCTCACCACCGCAGCCCGCTGCACTGGGGTGTGAAGGGGTTAATCGGACAAAAAAAATGTGTGTGGCAGTATTATTCTTTAAAGCTATGATTTTACTGGTTAAAATCCGATTCGACACTAAATAAGTTTAAAGCACTTTTTATCTT